>JAJEJH010001570.1:0-22043 GCA_026122585.1 Anacardium occidentale
ATATATATATATATATATATATATATATATATATATAGAGAGAGAGAGAGAGAGAGAGAGAGAGAGAGAGAGAGAGAGAGAGAGAGAGGCTAAGACCAAATGTATTTTGATTTTGGCTAAAAACTTATTTTGAGGAAGTGTTGGATAATTGCTATGGCTAAAAGCTTATCTTTACCCAATTATTTTGTCCATTAAGGCAACATATAAGCCTAATCATGTCATACTTTTCGCTAATCTTGCAATTATATAAACCGCTCACTTGCAACATGCTCTCACTCGCTCTCCCTCAACTATAATGACTAGGAATTTCTGGTGGACGCTATCTTGTCGCCATTTTCAGGCATCCAAAACGCATTGGAGTACAAATTTGGTGGCCTTTGGATTAATTATTTAATTATAATTATGATTTTCTCAAATTTGTAGTAAATTAAAGTAAGTTAGATCTTTCACCCTTTTTGTTTTGGTAAGTAGATCTTTCTCCCTTTACTTCTTACCTCTGACTATTTCCTGCAAGATTGTGTCGTTATATGCAGGTAAAATAGCAAATAATTAGTACTGAAGACCTGACACTTACCTTAGCTGTAAAGAAGACTCTCTTCTTCTGCGTCTTATCACTCTTAGGCTGAACCCATGAGCCACAAATTATCTTCACCTTACCTGTATCAAACCCATCAAGAACAATATCCTTTAAAAACATCTCCTTATGGTGCTCATTCTCCACAAACATGGCTCCAACTTCTCCGAAATCCGACGGAATGCTGAACTTAGCCTCGTATGTTGTCTCTCCTTTCACCTCCGTCGCTTTATGTGCAAACGCCTTGATGGTTGGCTTCTCTGATCCCGTCTCTGAAACCACGAAGAGCTACAGTTATAATCATGAAAAACTCATCTTCAACCATCATCGTATTTATACATCGACTTTAAAACGTTCATTCAGGGTCTATTAACACGATTAAAACGTTAAAAAAGATAAGTAGTTCAAAAATTATATCAAAATTTTAAATTACAGTATTCTAACATGTCGAAAACTACTTTGTAATCTTGATTTGTACGGTTCCAAAACCATCAAAAATTCAAATCACAGAATGCTGACGACTAGTTTGAAACATACTAGGGTCGAGCTCGGCGCTAACAAGCTCCAAGAGGAGAGATTTGCCGAGGGCATCTTGTAACTTATCCAAACCACTATCAATAGAAATACTAGAAATCAAACTACTGACAGTTGGAATGGCAGTGACAACAGCCTTAACAGTGATGATTCTTCGGCTGGCTGAGTCGAATAATGAGGCTTTGATGTTGGAGGGGACGAATCCCACTCGAACTTTGGGAGATCTCTTGAGGGAGGGTCTTGAATGAAGTGGAAGAAAAGCATTAGGTGAGTTGCCATCTCCACGGAGAAATGAAGATGGCTTGTTGGCCAATGGGAAGAGGGAATTGGGAGATTGAGATAGATGAAGATGAGCCTTCAACATTTGGCGTACCTAAGGATAAAGTCGGGGAGATGTTTGAGAGAAAAGGAGAGAGACTGATTTTGGCTTGTGGACGACTTTGTGAAGGGATGGGGTGTTTATATAGAAACTGGATCAAGACAGAGACCACGAGTTTCACACGGCGTTAGAGAATATTTTAAATTATTTTTTTATTTGTCGTGAAATTACTGAATTGTGTCACGTGCAAAATGGACCACAAAATTATGGAGGGAAGGAAGACTACTGCAGAAATCGAATTATTTGTTTTGCAAAAGATCCCCACCCCTATTTTTTCAATTATATTTTCTCTTTAAAATTTTTAAAAATAATAATTTACTAATTTTTATCAGATTAGGTTGTTTAAAAGCTAAATAATATTTGTCCTAAAATTTTATAAAATATATTTTTACTTCTAATTTATATTAATTTAGAAATTAATAATAATAAAAACAAATTTCAAAAGTTTAAATAATTACTATCCATAAATGTCATTCAAAAAATATTAAAATCATATCGAAATAATATATTAATTATGTTATATTTTTAAATTTATTTTTTAAGGTTTTGAATTTTTTAAATTAAAGATAAGTGTTTAAATAATAAATATTTAAATTGTTAAAAGAAAATATAATTTATTTCTATTGTTATAGTATAAATGATATTAATCCTATAATAGTTGTATATTTTATGGCAAAAAACTAATAAAATATTGTTATTCTTCATCTACAAAATGTAATGAAACGATTTGGTAAACAAAATATGTTTGTAATAAAATTATAAATAATTAAATTCGATTCAATTATTATCAAACCAAATTCAAATTTGTTATTATAAATTTAATGAATTTATAATTTAATTCAAATAAAATATTATAAAATTTAAAATATTTTTTTAATAAATATTTTATTTATGTCAAAAATTATATATAAGTTGTTGTGGATATTATAATATACAGATATTTCACCATAGTTTATGACTTCTACCCTCCAAGTTTCAAAAGTTCAAATTATGAACAATTTATTATAATTTTTATATTTAAATGACTAAAATATTCCTTTTAAAAATAAATATTTATACAAAATTATAAAATAATTTTTAAATATAATAATTTTTTAAAAATATTAAAATTATATAAAAAAATTAAAAATTTTGCAAAAGAGCTACCGCCGTTACCGTATCAACGGTGGCCACCGTTGAGGGGGCCAGGTGGTCGTTTCCGACCACCTGGTTTTAGGCCTTCCCGTTTGGTGGAGGTGGCTAGATTTGACCGCCTACGCTAATAATAAAGGCCAGAAACGGCCACTGGGACCAAGGCCAACCCTTTCCGGTCGTTTCTGACAGCTTATTCTGGCAAAAGCGGCCAGAGGCGAAGGTGGCCAGATCTGGCCGCCTCCACCAAAACTGAGACAGCCAAATTGGGAAGGCCAGATCTGGCCTCCCTTGAAACCAGGTGGTCGGTAACAGCCACCTAGTTCTTTCAGCGGCGAGCACCGCCGCGGCACTGACGACGATGACTCTACAAAGTTTTTAAAATTTTTTAATATATTTTTAAAATTTTAAATTCTTTATAAAAATTTATTTAATTTTTATAAAATTTTAATCATAAATTAACAATATTATCCCTTAAATGTTACTGTTTTTTATTTTATTTAATATTAAATTATTTTATAGGTGAAAAATTGAATTTTTGAAACTTAGAGGATGAGACTTTATTCGCGCCTCAAACTATGGGTGGGAAATAGTCCTTTGGCCTATAATTAATTATTATCACCTAAGTCTTATCACATCAATCAACCGAGAACTTTAAATACGATGTTGTATGAAAAAATATCATCGTCCATGATAGAGTTATGGATAAGGGATTAAAAGTCCGTTCATTTTGGAGTGGAAAGAGAATTGTGGGCCACCGCTCTTCAAAGCTACCTACAAGCTAGCAGGCTCATTAAATGTCTTTAAAGTCCATCCATCCAATTCGGGACAGCTGCTCCTTGCCATGAATAATTTATCACTTCACTACTTTATCATGTTCATTCATGGCCTACCTAACTTACTATAAACTGATTTAATCGTTTATTTTAAATTTTTTTTTTTGATTGCTCCGATGTTTTCAAACTTAGATTTATATTATACATTCTGATTTAAAGTTTAATAATTTTTTAAATACTACAAATGTCATATATTTTATGTTAAAAATGATATTTAGTCGACGGAAAAATATTTAAAAAACATGTAGAGTGTTTTTTTTTTTTAAAGTCAAAATTTAGTTAAAAAATATTTGATTCATCGTTGGTAGGTATAATTATTGAGCAAATCATATTTTTTGATACTATTTAATAAAAAGGATAAAATTAAAATTTTTTTATTATATGATATTTTATTAGGTGTTATGTTTAATGGAGATAATTAATATTTGATGGTGGGCATTTTAGAGAGCTTTTTTTTTTGATATTTTACTAAGCCTTATTAATACTTAAAAGGAGGCATTTGAGGGAATTGAAAATTGGTAGGTGTAATAGGCCTAATGAGGCTTATCAGATATTTGTTTCACACAGGATAAATTAATAGTTCTCATGTAAAGGTAAATTAGTATTTTATATTTTTGGTTTCTTATGTAATTTTTTTGTTTTTATTATAAAGTATAGTTTTGCCTAATTTTTTGACCTTTTGAGCTAATCTAGGTTTCAATTTTTTTTTTTTTCTGTTTTCCTAGAGCTCTACATTTGGATTTAAAAAGGGAAGTCCACCTCGTATGTTGTTACCCTTGAATATGGGGCAAAGACATTTCATCTATTGGACCATTTACATAATGTAATTAACAATTCAAGGCCACAGAGGTATCATGATAAAGATCCACAAAACGCTTATTAAGAATTAGAAGAAGCTATTCTGTTAGACTTATATCGAAGAAGAGATACATTACCGTTTCATTTATACTTTTATCAAATAAATCAAATAAATCCGATTTACAGTTTTAATTTAAATAAAACAGAGTTTATATCCATTTATACTCATTAGAGTTCACCATGGTGATGGGATTAAAGATTAGTCATGATATTGATATATAGTTATATATGTAAGTGCTAAGAGTGAACCATCTCAAGGAGATGTATTTTTTGAATTGTAATTTGATAAGTTATGAGAATTTTATTTCAGTTTTTGAGATAGATGCATAAGGGCAATGACAATGATGTTGTTAGGCGTGTCATATTGTATTTTCTACTTCATGGACTATTGGGTAACGGTGATTTTGGATTGCCTTTTTATATTGGCCAATGACTTGGACATTTTTAAGTTGTTGCCCATGGAAAGTTTTGGTGTGAATCTTGATAGCATATTTAATGAGATAGACCCTACAAAAAAAGCATGTACCTACCACATGCAAAGGTCTCCTCGCTATTTGTTATAATAATAAGAGTAATTATCGATAATCTTTTAAAAATTTATCTGATTACTTATACCGATATTTTAATCATTATTTATTTTAAGTGTCAATATAATATTTATTTATAATGATATTAATTTTAAATATCAGTAACAATATATTTATTCGTCGTTATTGGTTTTTGTTATAATATTATTAAAAACACCAGTTAAAGTCTTTTAAAAACGCCACAAAAAAACCATCATTTTTCCTAAATCACAAAACATTTCCCTCCCCTCTCATTTTCTCTTTTATCACAAAAAAGCCGCCTCACTCATTCTTCTGCACACGAACTGACCGTCCACATCGCTTGTCTATTTAACCTACGACGTTGACTGCTTTGCTCGTCTAGACATCAAACATCCTTCCTATCACCATTGTCTACCTTAGCAGTGTTTTGCAGGCGTCCTGTGTCGTCGTCGTCGTTCATGTTGAAGCAAAGTGAATGTCATATTCTAAAGAAATTGTATGTTTTTGCTTTGTTAATTAAAATCCAACCAACTAGAGGGCTTGTTTGCATGAAATACTTTAAATTGTGCACTGTGAAATTGTATTGATATCTGAAAACTTTGAAGTATGAATTATGGATGTGTATTGGTATCTAAATAATTTACGGTTAGTTTAATGCTATCTGAAAATTTTGAAGTGTGAACTATGGATGTGGAATTGTATTTTCTACAAACACTGTTTATAAGTGAAGGGTAGGATTGTTATTGACTCTTGTAGCTTTCTCCAAACACATATTTTCTGGAACCCTACTTTAGTTTTATTATACACACATCATCTGTAAATTCAACACTGATATGAATCCAAATCCGAGTCTAATTATGATTTCGGAAACATCATCATCGATCTATGCCTTGGTGCCTCCAAATTGCCTCTCTATCAAATTGAAGCCGTTTCGAGCCATCAAAACAAGAAAAATCAGCTTATTCGGGTTCAATCGGAGCATTCGTAAGAAATTCTGGATCCATTCGCATACCTTTCCCCAAGGCCTTCGAATCATGCTCGGGGCTTGCAAAATTCAGAAACGGCACACGAAAGAGTCAAAATTCATCCAATGGCTTCATACGAAGCCAATGAAAAAAATAGAAATCGAATCGGACAAGGATCAGGCCAAAAATTAATAAAGAAAGAAAAGGCCCTGGCGTGCAAGGCCGCAAGTAGCAGCTGTGCGCGCAAGAAGCAGGCCTGGCGCCCTGCCTTGCGACGCAAGCAAGTGCCTGCTAAGCACTCATGCACACTGTCCGCGCGCAGCATGCTCATGCCGCGGCATAATGCCGCGGCCGCTGCATTCTGCCGCAAATTTTCAGTTTTCAGCCTTTTCAAGTCTTTTTTGCATGCTTGAGCTTCCAGAACCTTTCCAATGCATTCTCCTTGAAGATTTTGAGTTCCTAATGACTTTCAATACGGATTCGAGTGCCAACACCTCTCTGGATCGAGTTCAAGTAATCAATTCGAATCAAATATTCGATTCGAAAATTCGAATCCCAGGCCAATTAATCAAGGGAAGATGTATGCATGCAAAATTATGATATTTAAAATATGTTTGTATTTAAATTATGCATTGTAATTAGATTTAGGAAACTTTTATAATTTGTATTTTTATGTTTTCTTTTATTTTATTTAAATTGTGTTTAACTTGACTAGGGTTAGTTTAACCATGGTTAAAGCTTGCCTATATAAAGGCAACTCAAACTCATTGTAAAAAGCTTTTTGTTGAAATGAAAAATTGAAAAGCTTTTTGCTTTCTTGAGTTCCATGATGCGTGGTTGGCTCATGTGAATGTTTATTTTCCTTTATCCAAATTTCCATTTGCAAGAAGGGATTTGGTGGTGGAAGAACCTTGGTGGTGGAATTTCCTTTATCCTTGGTTCACCCTCAAGTTGGTGGAGAAATCCTTTATGCTTGAGGTTGGTTTTTCTTGCATCATTTTATCTTTATTTCCCTACCTTTCTTGTTGAAGAATTAGTGTTGGATTTGGGTGGAAAATTGCATATATTTGCATGATTTTAGGCTTGTTTTTATGCTGGAATTTTGAGATGCCATTTCTGAAATTTTCATCACTGAAAATATAAGAAAAGGGTTGCCGATTTAGATCAAACACTTTCTCAACTCAAAAGATTTTGTTGCCACTAGAGAGCAGAATCATGTTGTATGGTTTTTAGATATAAAAATATGTTTTCTATTTGAAGTTTCCAGGTGTTGTAAATTATAAAATTTGGTATCAACACTTGCATTAAAATATTATACCATTTGACATAGTAACTTAGGTTAAAACATAAGGCACGTCATAGGCTCGGCAATTGGATAGCTATCATCGAATTAAAATCTAAAACCCAGAAAAGCCACAAATGTAAGGCATCTGAACTGCTTTCCTCAAATCAAAAAAAAAAAAAAACCGCATACACAATTACATACTCTTCTGTTACATACTAAACACTCAAACATGGATATAATACATGGTTTTTCACAATTTAAAAAATACCCTTTGCAGAACAAACACAGCCAGATTTTATTAGCTACCCTGTTTGAAGGACTCCACCAATTTCTAAGCCTTGCCATATGCATTAACTTTTCGGGAAAAAAATGATGATAATAAAAATCTGATAACCCTTGCCATCTCCATTAGTACAGTGAGGAATGGGACATCAAGATTGAAGGCATTTTGTTTGGTTTGCTATTAAACTTCATATCACACAGACTTTCAGTTTTACTTCTCCCATCCTTGCTCTTTTCCTCTTGCATGTATGTACTTCTTTAACTGTAACTTTTATTGCTTATGTATTTTGTTTTAATATTTTACCTTTTTTAAATAATAAGGGATAATTTATTTAGTTGCAATTTGTTTTAACAAAATTCCTTTACTATATAATGTCAAAATAATTTTTCATGCATTTAATTTTTTAATTCGAAGATAAACTCAAATTTAATTCATTTGAAGTAAATATGGACCTCCTTGTGGACATTAATATATATTTCCATGATCTCTAGTCTCCATATTCTAGATTTGATAAAGTTAGCTTCAACTTGTTCTTCTCTTTTGAAAAGACAGTGTAAAGCTAAGCTGATTTACCAAATAAAAGATGCTGACTGCCTAACCTGACAGTATTGCTTTAATCTTTATTAAATATTGAAGCTCCCCATTTTGATACACTTTGCATCACAAATCATAAAGTTAGCCCAAAAAAAAAAAAAAAAAAAAGTAAAGGAAAACAGTTGAACATGTTCACATATGATAATATCTTCAAAAAGTTATGCAAGATCATGTGTCACTTGAATTTAGTCCATCTTTTACTAGCTTTAAGGTAAGGCCATAATTAATGAAATAAAGAGGGGTGTGCCTCTGTCCCTGAGGGACAATTAATTTGTCTCCTGCCTCTGCCCAGTTTTAAATGCCTCACAGTTTCAAATCTTGCGTTCACTTAATTGTTGAACCAATTTTGAAGCCCTTGTCGGGGCTGAATTCCTCTAACACAAGATTAAAACAAAATTAAATACATAAAAAAAAATATTATTTAGATAATATTTTTTTGTTTAAATTAAAAAATTAAATATTATATGGTAACTTAAATTAAATATTATTTTAAATTTAATTTAATTAAGTATATTCTAATTGTTGAATTAATTTGAGTGTAATTAACAACTTTTATTTTCTTTAATAATTATATATATTTTTCAATTTTAAACACATATCATCATAATGGTTAATGATATAAGTTTAATTATATTTCTATTTTTAATTTTAAACACACATCTAGTATTAATTTTTATTGACTGAAAAATTTTTATCTATTTTTTTATTATTTAATATAAATTATATTTTAGATCGTCCTTACTCTCCACTAAATTATAGGAACCAAATTATAGGAAAGAATTTGTTTTTCTTATAAGAGATCGTCAAACATGAAAATCATGTTAGACTCAATTGATTTATCATTTTGATTTGTTTCTTTTTCTCCTGCACTTCGACATCAAACCAAATTACCGATTGAGAGAATCACATGTTCAATCATTAATAATTTAACAAGCTGATAATAGGAACTTAAAAGAGCTAAAAGAACTAAAATTTACACAAGTTTACATGCAATAGTTGAGATTCAAAACAAAACAAAACATCATAAGTTTAATGTGTTGTGAATTTACTAGAACTCAATTAAGCTATCATAACAAGAACAATCAGCTTTAACTCTATGAATTACAAAAAATTCAAGATAACATCAATATACAAACCACTAAGACACTTATTCAAAGCACAAACCACTGAAGAAGAAGAAAAAAAAAAAAAAGGCCACCCTTGCCGTCCTCTCTTTAACCTAAATTCTAGATCTAGTGTACTTGTATATATATGTTTACCAGCAAATTAAAATTAGGTTGATACAACAAATTTACCAGCAATGACATTACAAATTAGAGTAAATTCCATATTCGGGCCTAATGTTTAGCCTAAAATATATTTCACCCCTAAATGGTGTGAACAACAAAATTTCACCCCTAAATGGTGTGAACAACAAAATTTCACCCCTAAATCAATTGCTAATAAAAAAAATGAAATTAATATCAAGACGTGAAATTACTGTTTCATTCATATTATTTCATTTTTTAAAAATGATATATACCCTAAAATTAACAAAAATTAGAAAAAAAAAATATACATTCAATTTCTAAATTACATTAACAATTATTAGCAGTGTTAGCTCCTTATGACTTACTATAGCAATAATAAAATTCAGTAATATGGTAGGACTAGTTTGTATGTGTAATCTTCGGAGCATATGGAGGACTTATGGATTGATTGTATTACTAGTTTCACTTAGGTGCTTCAATTATCTATTATTTTAGCTCTTTATTCATTTGCTAATGCGTTATAATGGATGATCACAAGCGTGAGAGATGGATGAGTTTTGATACAGTTAATGAAAAATTTCTTGAGGAGTTAAATAACTTCATTAATTTTATATTTCAAGGTAAATTAAGTACTGACAAGATTTTATATCCTTCTAAATAGTATGTCAATTACTATCGTAGAAATTTAACAGAAATATATGATCTTTTAATGGTTCATGGCTTATGGTAAGGTATACTACTTGGTTTTATCATAATGAGTCAATAGTTACACAGAGGTTTGTCCCAGATATTCAGATTGAAAAGAAAATGACTAGAGATAATAACATAAAAGAAATATTACATAATGTTTTTTTAGGATATTGAGACAAAATGAGGATATATGTAAGGATGGTACGGATGGAATGAAACCCAATGTTGATGGCACTACATCACAAGAAAATACGGATCACTTTCTTACACAAAGAAAATATTTTAGGAAATTAATGGAAGATGCTAAAGAAGAATTTTATCCAAAGTGTGAGAATTTTAGTAAACTGTCATTCGTATTGCATTTCTATAATTTAAAATATCATTACGGTTGGTCTAGTGAATCGATTGATGTCTTAATTAAGCTTCTAAAAGTTACTTTTTCAAAGGGTGAGACATTACTAAAATCTTTCTATGAAACCAAAAAGATTGTTGATACTTTGGGACTTAAGTATAATAAAATTGATGTTTGCCCTAATGATTGTATGCTATTTTAGAAAGAAAAGCTTTTGATGATGTATGTTCGGTTTGTGGGGTGTCTCATTGAAGAACTTTTGAGATTAATTCTTATAGTGATACAACAAGTTCAAATTTTGTCATAAAAAATATTTTAGCTTAAAACTTAGGCTTCAAAGATTATTCCTGTTGTCTAAATCTTCATAGTTGATGACATGACATAACAAATATCATAATAAATATGGTATTATAAGACATCTAACTGACTTAGAAATACGAAAAAGTTTTGACTCGAGATACTTTGAATTTGTTCGAGAACCTCGTAACATTAGATTGTGCATAACAAGTGATGGTTTCAACCTGATACAAATGCAAAGTACTTATAACACATGACCAGTTATTTTATTTCCCTACAACTTACTTGTAACATTATAGGGTTAGATTTGTCTTTTAGGTTTCTAATCTGGGGTTAGATTGAGATTGATGAGAATTTTAGGGTTGTATGAAAGTTTTGGGGTAAAATAAATGTTTTTTTAGAGTTAGGTGACTTGTGCATGGATCATGTTGAGAGGATTTGCATGCGAGTACGAAAAAATAATATTTTTGTAATTTTCCTACCATGCACGACCGTGCATGTGAGGTGCACGCCTGTGCGTGTGTAACGTTTCAGCCGTTTTGGTTTAAGTTAAGTTTATCCGATTTTTCAACTATTTTCACCCAAAGTTTTCATTTGATTTTTAGAGAATATCAACCCTAAAAGAGAAAATCAGCAACCAGGACCATCCAGTCCAGCTTAAACTTGTGATTTCCTTGAGAGAGAAAGCATGTCTAGAGGTAGACATTTCTCATCTTTTTCCCTCTTTCTTTGATGTGTTTGATGCATGCTTTGATGCGTGTGAGTTTGATTCCAGCATGCTTGTGATGTTTTTCCTGCATGTTTGATGATTTGGGATGATGATGATGATGGTTTGATACATGTATGTATGATATGTATGAGAATATGTGTATATACATGCTTTTGTGATGGGTTGGATGAGTGAATATGTGATTGGAAGTTATGGAAGAAATAAGTGTATGCATATGAAGTGCTTAATGTATGAGATATGTTTGATTTACATTTGATATGAGATTTGGATGGGATTCAGCATGATTCTGAGCGGTCATGTTAGTACAGAGCAAGACGTACGTCCGTGCACGCGTAGCGCACGCCCATGCATACTGTATTTCTGCATGGTCATGACCGTATTCACGTAGTCGGCATGACCTAAAATGCAAGGTCACGACCGTACATGTTTATATCATGCCCATGCACTAAGAAAAAATGAGAAATATGTAGAAAAATCACAGAACCAAGCACGACCACATGCACGACTTGCTCACTGTCCTATGCAAGTTTATGCACGCCTGTGCATGCAACACACACGCCCGTGCGCAGGCAAAAAAGAGAAATTAAGCATGAAATGAGAAATGTGTATAGTAAAAGCTATCAAATTGATAGAAAACAGTAAAATGAGCTCAGATAAGAATAAATGACGCATCATATACATAACATAGCGTGACATGCCATACAAAGTTTTCAAAAAGGGATCCAAGGATCCGAATTCATATTTTCAGTAGAAAAATATTGATTTCAGGGGTGAATACGAAGGGGCACTTGTGAGTTTCAGCACACTCGTTGCATCAGGAGCTATATGCTCATTACTAGTCTTATGTACTGACATATATCGAGGTGCTCAGTTAGTAGATTATAGGTTTCCTGATCCGAGGATCATATACAGTTATAGCACGAGACACTTAGTTTAGTATCAGATTCAGAGGCATCACGTGACCCATACAGTTTATGACACGTGTTTGCATAGGAAACTCACATGGCCAGAGTGCCGAATCCCTGTATTCATTAGTTTGTGCAGCATAACAAGTGCCTTCAGGTACACAGTTTTCAGCATAGCTTTCAAATCAGCTTTATATCAGATTTTTAGATATGGGATCCCAGGATCCAACATCAGTTTTCAGTAAACAGTTTTTAGAAAACTATTTTCAGTATAAAGACCCAGGCTTAGCTATGTTTTAAGTATATTGCATAGCATGTCATTGTTATATGACACAATTACATATCATTCAGAGAATGATAAGGTCAGTAAGAATAATGAAACAGTAAATAAGCAGGATCTGAAACATTGTGTAATAAGATACGAATATCAGAACATCAGAATATGAAAAGTCACGTAATGATATGTGAATTACAAAAAATAAGTAACAGAACAGAACAGAACAGTTAGAGATAAACAACGAATGAAAAACTTAATATAAGAATGATGACACGTGAGAACCAGTTTGGTTTTCTCCCGTCTATAAGTTTGTTACTGTATGTGATGATATGATAATCCTCCGAGGAGGATTGGTTTAGGGTCAGAGATAAGAAGCGCTTATTGGGTGAATATGTCACTCACTCTCTACTTTTTTTTCTCTTGCAGGTCAGTATTTTGGGGGCTGGAAGGAGAAGATGTCTACCGTCTGAGATCCATTTTTGCCTTAGTTTTGCAACATGCTTCGGTTTGCATGCTTGTTCAGTTTTATTTGCATGTAAATGTGCATGTTTTATCACGCACTAGTGATGACCTTCATTTATCATCCTTAGGTTTTTTTAAATGGTGAAGATTAAATCTAAACTAATTTAAAAAATTGTGCAGAAAACTCAAAAGGGCATAGGAATCACCCTAGTGTCACTCTGGATGGTGCCTTACTCCTCCGCAAAGCACCATAAAAATGCTGCGGAAAGGGCTCTTGATTTCATGTTTGGTTGGTGGAAATCATTAATCATTAATTACTATATAAAAAAAAAACTAATATCTTTCGCTTTTTTTATTTTTTTAATATCAATGTTTTGGAATCCAGTATCCACTAGTTGTATGCATATTTTACACTCATGTTGCAGCTTTGAAATTGAATGAATTCATTACTTCAAATAAAAATATAATTTCTTCTTTTTAGATGGTAATCGAGCTCCGAAAACTGGTGTTTTAGAAAGGAAAAAAAAAAAAACTGAACAAATAAAACAAAGAATTTCATCTTTTTCATATATATTTCAAAGTTTTTTTTTTTGTTGTTTTTAATTTGCAGGTTTATGGACCCAATAACAAAGGGAGATTATCCACATAGCATGCATTCTCTTGTTGGGAACAGACTGCCAAAATTTTCAGAAGGGAATCCAAATTGCTCAAATGCTCATCTGATTTTCTTGGTTTAAATTATTATACAGCTCTTTATGCAGCGCATGCGCCTCAGGTGAACACCGGAAACAAGAGCATTTTGACTGATCCTCGTGTTCGTCAATTAAGTAAGCACAATCATATTCAATTTCCCTAGCTAATTAACTCCTTAATTAAACACACTTTGGATTTATGTTTTTTCGTAGGTTCGCGTAATGGCATCCCAATCGGGCCAAAGGTACACTTCCTTTTAATCAAGTAAATCATTTCAACATTAAATTAAATCATTTCCTTGTAGAAATTGATTGATTTCACATCGATTTATTGAAAGATCTTCAATGATATTAATTTTTTAACGCTGTTTCTCTTATACAATTTCCCTTGAAGTCTAACAACTACATTCTATGTAGGCATGTAGCCACATATACCAATCCAAAATTTCAATCCTTTTGTAAGACAAACAGCATGGTATAATTAAGCCATGTATCAATCACAGTACATAGATGAAAATGATCCAAACACATTACTGAGTCAAAAACATTTCCTAACCAAATTCATCAAATATGTGTGAGCCCTGATTGGTTTTCATCCAAACGTGAGAGGGGTGGCAAGTGGACAACGAATCTCGAAGTCAGTCTACATACCAAATTGAAGTTCCTGATAGCAATGGCGGCCGCCTGAAAGGCTAGATCGAATCTTGCCGTAAACCAAGATAAAGTCTTAGTGCATCACTCTGCTTAGTGCATCACCCGGCTTCTCTCCATTCCCACCATCATTCTTTGGCTTGGAAGAAGAGCTCTCCATTTCTCTTGCACTCTGTCCAAAAACACTTTCTAGATAAGAAGTTGATGCTCCCACTTGTTCTTTTTCTTCTCCTCGTTCTTCTTGTGTTTCTCTTGTTGGTGTTGTGCTTGTGGCAGGTGTTAATTCTAAGAGAGTTTAAATGGGGGGAAACAAGTTCAAGGCCTTGCATTTCAGACCATCTCCATTACTGATCAATCACATCTTTATCTCCTCAGTAGCTTGTTATATTAGCAAAATTCCTAGCTAACTTTATGAACAGACTCTCTCTTTATCATTCCACTCTATCAATGTGCCATAAAATTAAGAATGAGGAAGAAAGAAAATGATAACAAAGACAAAGAAAATAAAAAAAATGAGAGAGATAAAATGGTAATTTTATAATAAATAAAATAGTTAGAGATATTATAATAATTTTATTTTTTGACATTATGTCGTAACTTTCTTTGTTATTAACAATAAATTTTGGGTTAGAAAACCTTAGAAAATGTAAATCACTCTCTTTTTATTTACGTACATGGAAAGTCTAATTCCAAGATATTTGCATTTTCTTTTTCTTTTTTTTTTTTCAAATTCAAGTCTCCTTTATTGCTGTTGTTAAGGAATAAAAGATTTATATATATATATTTGTGGTAGAAGACAACTATATAGAAAATTTATCTTGTTTTGTGAGGATATAAATATTGAATGTTGATGAATCTCATCAATGCAGGCGGCATCCGATTGGCTTTATATCTATCAACGGGGGATTCGGGATCTTTTGCTTTATACAAAGGAAAAATACAATAACCCACTCATTTATATTACAGAAAATGGTGGAAATTAGCTTATCAAGATAACAATTCTTCTTCACAGTAGTAATGTATAGAGACAAATAATATTGAATTTGAACATTCATTATTATTTCCCTTGTTTGCAGGAATTGATGAAGCAAATAATGCCACATTATCACTAGAGGAAGCCCTTGTTGACTATACCAGAATTGATTATTTTTATCTCTCTTTTCTTCAAAGAGCCATTAAGTAAGTGCTTATTTGTAACTCTTTAATCACAAAATTAGCGATGAATTAAAGGATAATTAAATCATTTTGTGACTTTTTGGCGTTGTTTTTATTGTGGTAGGGATGGAGTGAACGTGAAGGGATATTTTGCGTGGTCATTGTCGGACAATTTTGAGTGGCCTTCAGGTTATACGGTTCGTTTTGGCATCAATTATGTGGGTTATAAAAATGGGTTAACAAGATACCCCAAACTCTCAGCTCGTTGGTTCAAGAATTTCCTTAAGAAATAGAGAGCTAATTGGTATTAGACTGTCCCAAGAGAATTCCTCAAATCAATAAAATTTTCGAGGTAAAACGTTTGAGAATTTTAAACACGTCTTTTATTCCTCTTCTATTGTTTTTGTTACGAGTTATCGACTCAACTCTAGATAGAAATACTATATGGAACTCCTTTTCCTGTAACACCAGAATCCGAAAACGTACGGCTTCAATAACTCGTACGGCATAATCCCAGCTCCATTCCTGTTCTTCAACTCCTTGTTCGCGTTCCGCTCGTCAACAATTCCCTCAAACTCCTTCAACCTCCCACTAAACTTCTCAAAAGCACTTTTCACAACTGGATCCTCCTCCCAGGCCGGCTCCGCCATCTGCCCCAAATACTCCTCGTCTAGAGAGTGATTCGAGAGCACATCCAGTACCGACATCACCGTTGCCGCCTGCACATGAGAAGGGAAGCATCTCAACAGCACAACTTCAGCCTTCTCCATTAAAAATTTCCAGCCCTCTTCAGAGTTGTCTTCTGTGGGCATGTTGATTCTGGCGATGGTTGGCCTGTTTGGGAAGTAGCCGGCATATGGATACTGCCCGAAGTTCACGGCAGCGTGGTGACCGGAGGCCACCCAGGCGATGGTTGTGACGATTTCTATTAAATTTTTCGGAGTTTCGAGCTCAGGCCACCATGGAGCATCCTTTTTATCTCCATGTCCAAAGTTTTTTATTTCATTCCACCATGCTTGGAGTGTTGGAAATTTTTCTGATGCAAACTATAAAGGATATATTTGAAAATGTAGCTATTAACAATAATTTTTTCAACAAGACTGGAAGTGATGCAAATTACATTGAGGTAAGTCCTATTTTTACAAATTTTTAGCCTTTTCTTCTTCCCAAATAACATTTTCAGCAGTTACAGCCTCTTCTTCTTCAATTCCAGCCTTTTCATCTTCAGTTCCAGCAGTTTCTTCTTCTGTTCCAGCAGCTTCTTCTTCAGTTTCAGTCTTTTCTTCTTCTGTTCCAGCAGCTTCTTCTTCAGTTTCAGTCTTTTCTTCTCCTGTTCCAGCAGCTTCTTCTTCCGTTCCAGCAGTTCCAATCTTTTCTTCTTCCCAATTAATAGCTTACATATTTATTTATTATTAATTTTAATTAAAATGCTAACTGCCACAATAAAGAAAATGAATTTACAGTTTCAACATGGAGCTCTTGATCGGAGGCGACGAGTTTTGGATCTGGATAGTAGTGATTAACATAATCGGTCACCCATCGTTTCAGTGCGTCCCAGAGAACAAGTCCATTGTTGGCGTAAGGGTAATCTTCAATTGTTAGCTTTAGGCCATGTGGAGAATTTGGATCTTCAACAGCCATCCCCCTGGTTACCATGGAGAAAACAAAAATTAGTGAAATATTTGACGCAGAATACAATGTTTTGGATAAAACATAAAAAGACACAATTTTACAGTTTTCAGTATAAAAAAATTACCTGTTGATTAGGTCTTGGGGCAGCGCCTCGTGGTTGAAACGCCAGACAGCGCCGTACACAGCGGAGCTGAGCTCTATGGAGAACTTGCCAGTTGAGAAAGTGCTTTCTATGATCCCATCGGCATTTATTAGCTTTTGTCGAGCAAGGGCATTGATCTCCATTGTGTACCGGAAATGTGGGTGCAATAATCTATAGATTGGGTGCATCACACTGAGTTGCCGGTTGGTAGCAATTATATAAGGCTCTGTGCAACAATGAGTTCTTAACCTGCAGAAAGATAAGTTTAATGTTATGGCACCTATTTATTTACAAACTTGTTATGGCACCTATTTCATTCTACCTAGATTTCGGTTAAATTTTACTCTTTAACGCTTTTGAGTTGAAAATCGGTAGGGATGGCACGTACCAATGACTAATAAGCTGTTGATAGCCAGAATCAATGGCGAGGACTTGCGCTTTAGCCAGCCTCCATAGCCAGCAACCTGTGGAGTGCCAACTAGGAGTGTACACTTCTTTCCACTGGGGCTTCCCATGTTGAGAGAATGATTCAAAATGGTGGAGGCTGATTTTGTGGAGGATATATTTCTTAAAATATTTTCTTGTTAGTCAGTTCATTAGTCATGGATTTACATTGCTATTTTTTAGTATTTTCTGTTGCTTTCTTATCATTATTTAAAGCTTTGAACTGAATGTTTTTGATAAGTAATAAAAATCCCAGAATTAAGTCGTAGACTTGTCTCTCAATTTCTTATTCTTTCCTAATTTTTTACAACATTTGTGGTATCAGAGCTAACAAGAGTGATCAGGTTTCGGTCCAAAATTGAGAGGAAGCCATGGCAAGCAACGGAAATAACTCAGTAACACAGCCCCTACTTCCAAATTTCAAAGGTGAAAAATATCACCTTTGGAGTCTCAAAATGAAGACGTTGTTCAAGTCTCAAGAACTCTGGGACATAATAGAAAACGGGTATGAAGAGCCAAACCCAGCACCAATTGAACCCGATCAGCGATTACGAGAAAATCGCAAAAAGGATGCAAAAGCCTTGCTCCTTATTCAATCAGCACTAGAGGATGATATATTTCCCAGAATTTCAGCAGCTACCACCTCCAAATAAGCATGGGAGATTTTGAAGCAAGAATATTTGGGCGACAAGAAGGTAATTACGGTAAAATTACAAACTCTTCATCGTGATTTTGAGACTCTAATTATGAAAGACAAAGAATCTGTGCAAGAATTCTTGTCTAGGGTATCCGGGATTGTTAATCAAATGAAATCTTATGGTGAAAATGTGAGTAATGAAATTGTTGTGAGTAAGGTATTGAGGAGTTTAACCTCAAAATTTGATCATATTGTTGCTGCAATAGAAGAAACTAAGGACTTGTCTGCTTATACTTTTGATGAAATGATGAGTTCCTTGTTAGCCCATGAAGCTAGAATTAGCAGGTCCCATGAGAAGTATGAGGAAAAAGCTTTTCAAGTGAAGGGGGAGTCTTCCAAGGGGAAGACTGAAAATCCAACAGGCCATGGCAGAGGCAGGGGTGGATTTCGTGGACGTGGACGTGGTCGTGGTCGTGGTAGTGGCAGAGGTAGAGCCCAAGTTGTTGAACCACGTCAGTACAAGAGCTCAATCCAATGCAGGTATTGTAGCAAATGGGGGCATAAAGAAACTGATTACTGGACCAAACAGAAAGAAGAACAGAAGCAAACAAATTTTACAGAGAAGGTTGAAGAGGAGAGCAAGCTTTTCATGGCCCATTCACCAATTCAAGATGACGTCAATAGCATAAATGTATGGTTTTTAGACAGTGGATGCTCCAACCACATGTCAGGAACCAAGGCATTATTTAAAGAGCTTGATGAGTCACAGAAAAGTGAGGTTCGACTTGGAGATGATAAGCAAATGAAAGTAGAAGGAAAAGGTACAGTTGCTATCAGAACTACGCAAGGTGATGTTAAACTTCTCTATAATGTGCAATTTGTCCCTAGTTTGGCTCACAACTTATTAAGTGTTGGACAGTTGATAACTAGTGGATATTCTATTATGTTTGATGATGACTCATGTGTTATTAGTGATAAAAAATCTGGTCAGACCATAGCAATTGTTCATATGACACAAAATAGAATGTTTCCCTTAAATGTCTCAAATGATGTGAGTAAAGCCTTAGTAGTTAGGAGAAATATTGAGGCTAATTTATGGCATTTACGTTATGGGCATTTAAAAGTGAATGGTTTGAAACTTTTGAGTCAGAAAGAAATGGTTGTTGGCTTGCCGAAAATTAATGAACTTGATTTTTGTGAGGGATGTGTTTATGGGAAGCAGAGTAGAAGGTCATTTCCTGTTGGAAAATCATGGAGGGCTTCTAATTGCCTTGAACTCGTGCATGCTGATTTGTGTGGTCCGATGAAAACAGAGTCACTTGGCGGAAGTCACTATTTTCTGCTATTTACGGATGATTATAGCCGTATGAGTTGGGTTTATTTCTTGAAATTCAAATCTGAAACCTTTGAGAATTTCAAGAAATTTAAAGCACTAGTGGAGAAGCAAAGTGGGAGAAGCATAAAAACACTTCGAACTGATCGCGGCGGTGAATTTTTATCTAATGATTTTATTGTTTTTTGTGATGAGAATGGCATTCGCAGGGAGCTTACAGCACCATACACGCCGGAACAAAATGGCATTGCAAAACGAAAAAATCGAACGGTAGTGGAAATGGCTAGAAGCTTATTAAAAGCGAAAAGACTTCCTGACCAATTTTGGGGAGAAGCAGTTGCAATTGCAGTGTACCTCCTTAACATCTCACCAACAAAGGCAGTTCTTAATCAAACACCTTATGAAGCTTGGACGGGTAAGAAGCCTCAAGTAAACCACTTAAAGGTTTTTGGTTGTATAGCGTATGCTTTGATTAATTCTCGTTCTAAACTTGATGAAAAATCTGAGAAATGCATTTTCATTGGCTATAGTTCTCAATCCAAAGCATATCGACTATATAATCCTATAAGTGGCAAAGTGATAATTAGCAGGGATGTTGTGTTTAATGAAGAAGCAAATTTGAAGTGGAGTTTTAATAAGGAAGACAAGAAAAAACTAGTTCCTACGGATTTTGAAGATGAACAACCAACAAGTTCAGCTCCTTAATCACTTGCAAGTTCAGCTCCTTCATCACCTAGTGATAATAATAATACAAGTTCTGTTAGTTCAGATTCTCCAGCATCTAGTCCCTCTAGTAGTAGTAATAAAACACCACCAAAAAAATGCAAATCTCTCAGAGAAATTTATGAGAAATGTAACTTTGCTTTATTAGTCAGTGACCCAACTTCTTTTGAAAAAGCTGCAGAACAACCTGAATGGCAGATTGCTATGGCAGAAGAGATGCAGGCTATCAAAAAAAATTCAACATGGGAGTTAGTTGATGTTCCAGAAGGCAAAAATGTTATAGGGCTCAAATGGGTGTTTCGAACAAAGTATAATTTTGACAGAAGCATCCAAAAACATAAAGCTCGTCTTGTGGCAAAGGGATACTCACAACAGCAAGGTATAGATTTTAAAGAGACGTTTTCTCCTGTAGCTCGATTTGAAACTGTCAGAATTTTTTTGGCAGTGGCTGCTCAGTTACAATTACCTGTGCATCAATTTGATGTGACATCTGCCTTTTTAAATGGTGATTTAGAAGAGGAGGTTTATGTTTCACAACCTCTAGGTTTTGTTGTTAATGGCAGTGAGAACAAAGTTTACAGGTTAAGAAAAGCTCTTTACGGACTAAAGCAAGCGCCGCGAGCCTGGTATAGCAAGATTGATTCATTTTTTCAACACAACGGATTCACTAGAAGCGAAAATGAGCCCACTCTGTATTTAAAGAAGCAAGGTAATAGAAATTTTTTTGTGGTTTGCCTTTATGTGGATGACATGATTTATATGGGTTCCTCAAAGTCCTTAATTGATGATTTTAAGTCTTGTATGTTAAGAAATTTTGAGATGACAGATTTGGGCTTGTTGCAATATTTTTTGGGACTTGAGGTCGTGCAAAGTGATGATGGAATTTTTGTGTGTCAAAAGAAATATGCTACATATCTTTTAAAGAGGTTTAACATGACAAATTGTGAAGTGGCAGCCACACCAATGAACATCAATGAGAAGCTGCAACACGAGGATGGGACTGAGAAAATTAATTCTGCATTGTTCAGAAGTTTAGTTGGTGGTTTAAACTATCTAACGCACACTCGACCTGACATTGCCTTCTCTGTTAGTGTTGTGTCTAGATTTATGCATTGTCCTACAAAACAACACTTTGGAGCAGCAAAAAGGATTCTCCGTTATGTTGCAGGGACTGTGAATTTTGGCATTTGGTATTGCAAAGTACCAAATTTTAGATTGATTGGTTTCACTGATAGTGATTGGGCAGGTTGTTTAGATGATCGAAAGAGCACTTCTGGTAATGTTTTCAGCTTTGGTTCTGGTGCAGTGACATGGAGTTCAAAGAAACAAGAAACAGTAGCTCTGTCATCATCCGAAGCAGAGTATGCAGCAGCAACTTCAGCAGCGCGACAAGCTTTATGGCTGAGAAAACTTCTTACTGATTTTAGTCTTGAGCAAAAGGAAGCCACTGAGATATTTTGTGATAATCAATCCACAATCGCAATGGCTAAGAATCCTGCTTTTCACGGAAGAACTAAGCATATCGATGTGCATCATCATTTTATTCGGAAGCTGATAGCTGATGGCAAAATTGTGCTGAAATTTTGCGGCACCAATGAGCAAACAGCTGATATTTTTACAAAATCTTCTTCGCAAGCCAAGCATCAGTTTTACAGGTCACAGTTGGGAGTATCTGATTTTGAAT
>JAJEJH010001571.1:0-21973 GCA_026122585.1 Anacardium occidentale
ACCCTCAACCCTCAACCCTAAACCCTCAACCCTAAACCCCAAACCCTAAACCCTAAACCCTAAACCCTAAACCCTCAACCCTAAACCCTAAACCCTAAACCCTATACCCTAAACCCTAAACCCTAAACCCTAACCCCTAACCCCTAAACCCTAAACCCTAACCCCTAAACCCCAAACCCTAAACCCAAACCCTAAACCCTAAACCCCAAACCCTAAATCCTAAACCCTAAACCCCAAACCCTAAACCCTAAACCCTAAACCCTATACCCTAAACCCTATACCCTATACCCTATACCCTATACCCTAAAACCCTAAACCCTATACCCTAAAACCCTAAACCCTATACCCTAAACCCCAAACCCCAAACCCTAAACCCCAAACCCTAAACCCCAAACCCTAAACCCTAAACCCTAAACCCCAAACCCCAAACCCTAAACCCTAAACAATCCTAAACCCTAAACCCTAAACCCTTAACAATCCTAAACCCTAAACAACCCTAAACCCTAAACCCATAAACCCTAAACCTGATACCCCAAGCCCTAAATCCTCGACCCTAGACCCTAAACTCAAAACCCTAAACCCCGAATATCAAACGCTAAACCCTAAACCTGAAAGCCCTAAACTCTGAAATTATCCTTTTTGTGATTATCTTTCTTACTGTAAGGATAGGTTGTTGTAAGCGGCAAGTAGAGAAATTATCCTTTTTGCTCGTTAATTATTTCGTCAAACTTAAGCAACAAATATAAAATTTTTGATTTTAACCAACACATTGAAGACGCAAGAAAGTTCCTTGCTTCTCGTTTCTGTTAGTGCAATCAATTATTCTTACATGAATAATCATCTAACCTTATTTTTTTTTATTATATTAATATTGATAAATTACTGAATTAAATTAAGCATGCCCATCGAATTATTTTTAATTGAGTTATTTCTCTTAGTAATGTGTTAATTTATGTCCTAATTTATGTCTAAAGATTCAGGGTACTTCAAGGTAGAATACTCTCTTAAATTGAACAACAAAAAATGAAAAATTTTCAGTGTAGGGAATTTTCAAGATGCCCACTTCAAAGCCTGTAGCAATCAGATTGTCTTTAAATATTACTGGTGAGCTAGAAACAAAACATGCATGATAATGAAAGATGAGAGGTGATGAGGAGAGACTCTTATCTAATAGAATACAGAAAGCAAAGGAGTAGAAAATCAGTCAATAAGGCAAAAGAAATGGTCTTTTAATATCCGATCATATCCTACCCATTCAGGTGTGGTATAGCGAAAGTGGGGTCCGAATTAAAATGATCCAATATATGAGGGGGCGATTCAATTCAATGATCCAATATTAATCCTTGACGAGATAGATCGAAAGATACTTAAGTAATGAATCATGTAAATGATAAAGAAAGCAAAATACATGAGGTCAGGTGGGACTTTCATTTTATCATCATCCACGGGACTCACCTTATCCATTCCCTTTTTTCGTCTTACATAATATGAAAATTTTCACTTGTATTTCAACCTAAGACTGAATGAGAAAAACCCAATGCTTAAATTTGGTAGCATTCCTTCCTTTCAAGCGTTGGTTTAAAATTAGTTCAGGCACCAGCGCGGCATTGTGTAATTAATTAATTAACTACTTAATAATGAAAAAGAAAGAAAAAGAAAAAAACACAATCCCATAAAATACAAGGAAAGGGATAAGAGTTAAAAGAAGAAAAAAAAAGTATATATAAATAATGAGGAAGTGGGAGTGGTAGTGGATTCCAAATTGGAAACCTATTATCATCTATTAATCTGCTTTCCCCCAATCTTCTGCATTATAATACACAAAACCAGGGTTGTTGTCAAATCAGGTGGAGAAGGAGGAGCCATTACCATTACATGCTCTTTTCTTTTTATATGTAATCGGTTTATTCTGTTCTGTGGGTGTATTGGTTATGAATTTTATTATGGAATTTGGGAATTCTTGTTTCCCATATAATCACTCTTCTTATTCTTGCTGTTATAATTTTCATTTTTGTTCAAGATCAAGATCATCAGCGTTTTCCTTGTGCTGTGGAACTACCTTCTCAAAGCCCAATTTTGTTCTGGAAAATTTCATGTTCAACCAATCCTCCTGTTGCAATATCATCAACGTCGCGTCTCCTTTTACTTTCTTTATTAAAAAAGACGCCTGATCATTCGTCAATCTCATTGTTTTTCTTTTTGTCACTCAATTCTCATTTTCTTTTCTTTTTCTTATGTGTACATTATTTCCCCACGCCATGATTAACATTAGTACTAGTTTCCCGGCAGCCACGTCAGGGACCATGGCAATCTACGGCGGTTTCTGTGATCATCAGTTGATCTCCGTCAGGTACAGTTTATTAATTAACTAATTAATTTCTATAACTGTTATTAGAAGTAGGAATTTGATATGTTTAGATTTTGTAAAATGTAATTTAGTATGTAATTAGAAATGGAAGAAGGATTTGTGGTAGAGACCCCCAATATCCATTTATTCTTTACGATCATCAGGTATGATCATGATCAACGTCCTTGTTGTTGGAATAACAAGAACAACAAATCGAAACCAACGGTGATGAGGAGGAGGAGGACGACGAGGTCGAGGAGTAGGAGTAGGGCACATTTCCCTCCGGTTTCAACTACTTCAGCTTCGTCGGCTTCTGCTTATCCTCTCTTTAGCAATCAGCTAACCAAAGACTCGTCCCCTCACCATATTTACCAGGAGGTTGATTTGATTTGTAACCAAAATGATCTTGTGGATATGCAACTATTATCAACAGTTACTAGTTTTAATTTCACTATAGTTTCTTCATAGTTCTCATTTATTGTGCTACTACAACAATTATCAGGCTCTTAAGACTGCAAGACAAAAGTTCACTCAAGAAATCTCCTTCCAATCCAAGGACAAAGACATCTCTCTCGCGAAGGTGTATATTTGTCAACCCAATGCATATATTCCTTTTATTTCAGGATTCTGTTTCATACGCTATATCATATTGCAGGCTTTGCTCTATGTTGCTGCTGAAGATGAGGCCTTTATAGCTTACAATCGAGAAATGGATGCTCGTTCAATGATGAATGAGAGGAAAAATGTGTCAGTCCCAGCTGATTCCAAGGACTGGAAACATGTGGACGAAATGCCTTTTGCTGGAAAGAATATATCTGAGTGGCTAAGTGTGTTGGACACTATTGCTAAGGAAGTCGAAGCAGAACTTGTTTACAGAGACATTGGTTGCCATTTGGTTGCTGTTCTGGAAGCAGTGAATGTAGTTCTTTTTGAGTGCAGAGGCTTCAAAAGGTCACCTGTTCTTGTTGATTCTAAGTACTCGTACCTACACTCTGTACTAAGCTCTGGATGTGGCAGTGGTATAGTGTCATCCTGCTTCTTTTTTAAATCAATAACAGCTTGCTTTAATGCATTTTTACCATCTTCCCTTTAATTATCTGTATAGATCATATTAGCTGATGATATAATTCTTGCTCACAGCAATTTTGCTTAGCATAATTTACATTGAAGTCTGTCGACGACTTGGTCTGACTATTGTGGGATCTCGAGTTGGGGAAGATTTTTTGATATGGCCTCAAACGGGGTACCCAGAGGTGCTTTAATCTTGCATGATTTGATTCTACATACTAGCCAATGCCCACTTTTTATATTACAATTGCTGATGTCTTTCTTGTTTGTGTAATATACCCAGTTGGAAAGCCAACGGTTTTCAGTAGAGCCTGAAGTTTTGTCTTTTATTCTATTGGCTATAAGGTAGCTTGGATTTGAACTCATTGAATTTAACCTTTTTGTGTCTCTAGGAGCTGTTCAAAGTAATTTCAGGGCACAGCTTGTTTGCAATTGTCAATGGAAAATGTGTGGAGGACCCTAGATCAATGGCATCAGATTTAACTGGTAATTCACTTTTAGGGCTTGAAATAGCCACCAAGCGAGACATTATTGGAATTGCTCTTGCAAATATGATTGTAAGTTCTAATCCAGCCAGTTTGTAATATATAATTCTTTTAATTGACACATGATTTGGTTATTCTTATCAACAGTATTTATGCCCTAGTATTGTTCCTGTATTTGACACCAATAATCTTATGGAAAAGTAATGAACTGCAGAGGCTTCATTGGAAACGTGCGTCTAGATCAAGCCATGGCTTGATGCTGACTTCTCCACTTAGGCATGTTCATGATGCTAGTGACAAACTTAACAAGATCAATAACTCAAATTGTCCTCTGCTGCGGCCTCAGGATCTCAGGTAAAGCTCTGAAGCATTTTTTTGGCATTAGTTGCCTTTTATCAGGTTGTTCCACAATTGTGCTGGCTCAGATTTGTAAATTCCGTGCTTTTTAAGTAGTTGATTTATGCCAAATTGACATGAGAATTGTTATGACCATTGAATATTAGTCAATGCTACTGTTTTAGTATGTCCGGTACTGGAGGAAATGGCCATTGTGCATAAATTGCCATGTTTAACGTTTCAACGTTCAGCTTATGAATGCCGATGCTTTAAAACTTGAGAATGCCAACTCTTTATGTGTTCTTCTGTAATATTTACTGTTTCAAACTCCTTTTTAAAAGAAAACTAATTTTCACATTTAAAGCTGAAGACTGGAGTTTTCGCTTAGTTTGAATAACATTGGATTACATGATGTTAAATTCTGGTTATGCTATCACATGAGAGAGTCTTTGCCACTATTAAGATGCTGCAGCTTGATGTCATTAATAAATCTGTTTTCCTATTGTTCAAGCCTCTCTTCAAAATACTACAAATGTTTGGTGATTCTGCTAATGATTTGCACACTCCTTGCTGCGTGCCCTTATGGAGAGACATTAGCACATACTGGTTAAATAATTTTCCTTTTGCAAACCTCTGAAATTGAAAGCAGGTTATCCTTGGTGATTAATCAGATATTTGATATACATCAGTATTGGACCTGCGGACAAAACAATGGGGGGCACATGCTCTTCACAACTTTTTATTACTTTTAAAATTTGTTGATATTTTAGCACTACATTGGATATGTGCCCCTCCTGTATCTATTATGTTGTTAGTTTTCCTATTATTTTTCAGATATATCTATATGTAACCTATTTCCTTTACTAGGATAATCTGTAAACTTTATCTAATTTTTTTTTTAAATATAAAATTACTTCCACCAGAAATGTATTCAACTATTTCTTATGAAGTTTTTTTTCCCTAATATAAATTTATGGGTCTGCTACTGATAGAGATGCTGGTTATCTTGACTATCTGGTGCTGAGTGAATTTATTCTTGAGAAGAGGAATTTATATACATTGATATTGAATTTTACTTGGATCAACATGACTCTCTTGGAATTGTTATATGGTTTGCATTTGCTCTGTTTCTGAGTGTGTCTTTCTAAAAGAAAGAAGGATTTTAATTGCATAAGGAATGATTGATGTTTAATTTTCTCTTCATAACAGACGCGTGCTTATTGGCAAATGTTATGTGTTCTGTAAAGTTTGTTATGTGATATGCATTTGTTGTCAGTTTAGAAATTAGTGAATATGTAAGAAATATTGATGGTTTCCTGGGTTAAAAAGGAAAAATTTATATATAATTCCCTATGACTGCTATGATGATAATCTAATTTGTACACTCTATATTTAAAAAGCATAAAGCTATGTGGAATATGAAACAGATTGAAGGGGAGGTGCCTCCTCAAAATCAGTTGACCTGATACGAAGGATATGTTATAAGTGCAATGTAACTCAATAAGCTTATGCTAATTCTCTGAAAAGTTTCCTTTTTTTTTTTTAATTTTAGCATCTATCGAAAAAAGAACTTTTATATAAGCTATATTTTGCTCTTCTAATATTCGGTGGCAAAGTATGGCACTGCAATGAAGCCTTGTTAAAATGAAACGGTCAATTCTACTGAGATTTGTTTGACAACTAATGATTATGTGCAGGACTCCAGTTTGTATATTATCTGAAGACCTATTTTATGTAAAGCAAGTTTAACAAAATATTCTTTTGCAGGCTTGCTATCATGGCTTCAGAAAGATTGTTGATTCTGCAGCCACATAATTGGGCTTGGAGGAGAGATCATGGCATGATGCTGTATTATAATAGGTTTGAATTTTGGAATTTTTACTTGTTTGCAGAGGTTTGAGTTCATTAGGTTGATTGAAAAATAAAATATGATGGTAAATGCCAGGGAGTATGGAGAGGCAGTGCAAGAGCTCAGCATTTGCATGGCTTTTGCCCCAGAAGAAGAAGCAGAAGTTCTAGAACCATTTGTTGAGAAATTGCATTTGTTGCGTCTTGAATCATCATGGAAGTCTTTGGGACATGCAGATGCAAGCCGGTTGACAGTTCCATGACTTCGTTTGTAGATAATCTGTTTTCTCTATATCTGTGTAGAATGGATAAAACTCATGTTGTTGTGACTTCTAAACTACTTTCATATATGCCCTACACGTAGACCACTTTTGAGCTGCTGTTTCTTAAACAGAAGCTCAGGAATTATAATGATAAAAAGACGTTTCCAGCTTTTGGCTACGTCAAAGTCCACTGCCAACTAGGATGATTATTGCCTTTATTTCCTCAATCTTCACATACATAAAGAAAACGTCAGGATGATTAAAAGTCAATTTAACCACATATAAATATGTCTAATTTTGCTGATAGATGCTTATGTTCTGTCGATGTTTAGTCTGGCAAATGGTCATTTTGCAAATGGCTATTTTTATAAATAATTATATTATCTTAAAGTGATTGTTTTTGCAAATAAACAAAAAAAGAAGAATAAAAATAGCGTTTCAACTTTCAAGGATTGTTTAGCATACAGAGTTTGGGTTCGGATGATGGTTGTTTTTGAGAAACTATTAAGGGTTACCAATGGTTATTTTTGTAAAATGGTGTTTTAAAAATAATTATTTTTGTGAAAACAATTTAAGGTTTTGAAAATAGTTAGGGATGGATTAAAGCTAAATAGGTTCAAGTTTGATTTAGGTAATTAATTCAAACAAATCAAATTTAAATAGGAGTAGTCTTCTCTTGAGATCAATTTGGGTCATTTGACTTGATTGAGTCGCATTAAAGTTGTCAACAAATTTATTTTCATTGATAACATTTTATTTTGTATATTGAATTTGTTTCTTCTTCAATTTGTTTTTCAGTAATTCATCTTCGATAATCTTTTTTTTTTTTTTCAACATATTTTTTGATAAGTGAGCTAACCTTTAGTTTGAGATAATTATTATAAATTTAAATTAACGTTTATTTGAATTTGATTTAATTTCATCCCCTTAAAAAAAATTATTTTTTATATCTCTATTCTTCCGAGAGGAATCCAAACTCCCATGGTTTTCTTAATGGTTTGAGACCAAATTTGGGCTTGTTTAGGTAAAAAGTTGGGCTTTCGAAAATTCCTGCAAGGTTTAAAACACCCTTCTTAAAAATTTACCCCACAGCCACAGGGAACTTTAAATATATAAGTCAAAGAATGGAGGCCAGGGTGTACTTCTTCCCAAACCTGAGGGCGGCTTGAGACTTGTAAAAGATATGTGGGTAACATCCTGCTTTTGCAATTGCTCATTTCCCCAGATGGCTAATTCAACAAAGTATTTTATATTAGGCCAAACCCCCATTGCCACCCAAGGTTTGGCTTAATGACATTTCCACCCTCAAAACTTTAAAAAGCCAAATACCCACTTTGAAGGGTATTTTGGTCTTTTTGAATTAAAATTGAAAAATAAATTTTATAAAAAAATTAAAATATAAATTTAAAATAAAATAATATTAAAAATTTAATAAATTATTCAAAATTATTCAAAAAGTTATTAAAAAATAAAAAAAGTTTAAAAAGTAGCCACTACCGTCAACAACGCTGGCTGTCTCCTCTAGATCTTTGGCAGCCACGTCATCTCCGCTATCATGACAGTTAGATTCGACCGTCAATAAAACCAGATGACCGTTTTCAATCACCTAAAGATGTTAAAACTAGCCACTGCTACCGGTGATGATACCAACGACGGTGACTGTTTTTTAAACTTTTTTTATTTTTTAATAATTTTTTATTATTATTTTAATATTTTTTTAATTTAATTTTGTTTTTAATGTTATTTATATTAATTTTTATTTTAATATTAATATTATAAAATGTATTTACATCTTTTCTACAGTAAAAGGTTATAATTTGGATTTTAAAAGTTTTATGGGTAAAAACTGGTTCGTTCAGCCTTTATATTATATTTAGTTGCGTAGCAGGGTGCTTCCCAACAGGATCAAAAGAACAGCCACGAGAGCCATTTGACTGCGGTATTTGACGTGTTTTGTTGTGGAGAGCAGAGAACATGGAGTTGAAATAGAGGGGAATGGGTTGCAGTTGCTGGCCCTTGTTCCTTTCTGGAGCATGGGTTTCCACCCCAATGTTATCACTCACTAACAGAACCTCGGCAACCATACCTCTTCTGCTTCCTTCACACCCTAAACATCGTATTATTAATTCCTTACCGTTTAACAAGTTTCATTCTCATCCCCGATTAACCAATGACCTCATCCATCACGGTGGTTGGAACAACAGCAATAACAATAACAACAATAACAATAATAATAATAATTCTTGGTGGTGGTGGCACGGCGGAGATGATTCTTCCGATGCTTTTTATCAATTTCTCTTCTTCATATTATCCCTTGCATGCTGTTTCTGTCACTTCCAATTGGCCACCGCATTAGCAAGAACTCAAGGCAAAGACAACGACGCTGTTTGGGAAGTCAAGGGAAGCAAGTGGACAAGACTCATCCCTGATTTTTCAAAAGATGCATTTGTTGTTACAGATGAAACTGCAGGTGAAGCTTCATTATCATCTATGTTAACTGTTGGAAATTTATGGTCTCGGTGCAGGGACCTTATATTGCAGCTGATGCTCCCCGAAGGTTTTCCTGATAGTGTTACCAGCGATTACTTGGACTACTCTCTTTGGCGAGGCGTACAAGGCGTCGCCAGCCAAATTAGTGGTGTTCTCGCCACTCAGGTCTTCTACCTAAACTAACAATCTACTGGAAACAGTCCTGATGCAGTTTACTAATCTGTTCATCTGGCCGTGTTAGATTATTGTTTCTTTATGTGGTATGTGATTTATTTCCAATGTTGTTAGTCTCCTAAGAAATTGTGTGTTTTCTAGGCGTTGCTTTATGCTGTTGGATTGGGGAAAGGTGCTATTCCAACTGCAGCTGCCATCAATTGGGTGCTCAAAGATGGAATTGGGTATCTTAGCAAAATTATGTTATCAAAATTTGGAAGGCATTTCGATGTTCATCCCAAAGGGTGGAGATTGTTTGCTGATCTCTTGGAAAATGCTGCTTTTGGACTAGAGATGCTAACTCCTGCTTTTCCACACTATTTTGTTATCATTGGTGCCGCTGCTGGAGCTGGACGCTCTGCAGCTGCACTCATTCAGGTAAACCTTTTGACCTGTACTCACAGGATTATGATCTATTTGTTTTGTTTCAAAAAATTTCCTATCTTAATATACAAGAGGAAAATTTCCCTACATCACATTAAAAAAACCATTTAAATTTTAAAAATAAAAATTGTAATGAGGTTGTTGATCATGCTATAATTAATTAGTGAATTGAGTGCTTATACTTGGTTGGAGATTGTGATCTACCATCATAGATGATATTTCTTCATCTCTTTGCTTTGATATTCTTAGAGGAAGAAATTGGATTATATATATAATGCAAGCTTCATGTGGTGATGGATCATTCTCAGTTGTTTTCATGTCTAAAGTCGGTATTGTGTTATTTTTTATTTTTTGCTTTGTCAAACAATTTCAGTAACTGATAATGTAATGATACCCCATCTTGTTTTTCTTTCTCACATCGACCTGATATAGAATATACAGTTTCTGAAAGTTGGCATGCATCAATTTACAGGCTGCAACAAGGAGTTGTTTCTATGCTGGTTTTGCAGCGCAAAGAAATTTTGCTGAGGTGAAATGGATTTCCCTTTCTATTTATATGTTCAATTTTTTATTCCTCTGTCAGAAGCGTGGAAGCCTCTTCTGTTAGTGGGATTGTATTTGGTCGTAACATGCCATAATCATGTCTTTTCGTAATACTTGAATTTGTTAAAATGCCCTGGTCTGCTGGTATATGTTTTTTCTGAAAGGAATTATTACTTTTAGGTAATTGCTAAGGGCGAAGCTCAAGGAATGGTGAGCAAATCTATTGGTATTATGCTAGGTATTGCACTGGCTAACCACATAGGCTCCTCTACGCCTCTTGCTCTTGCTTCCTTTGGTGTTGTCACATGGATTCACATGTTCTGTAATCTGAAGTCGTATCAGTCTATTGAACTAAGGACTTTAAATCCCTATCGTGCGAGTAATATGTCTCCTCTTTCATTCCTTTTACTTTCCTTTATTCTCGCTCTTTTGTCAAAAGTGTTGTGGTGATATTATTGTTACTTTTACCCTTAAATTTAAAAAATTAATTATTTTGTACAGTTCATGAATTAGTCAAAAAGGCCTTGGCACCTAGCATAGGTTTTGTAGACGCTTAAATGGTTTGGTGTATGCGACACTAGTAAAATTATTTACTTGATATGTATGAATAAAAATATATAGAAAGGAGCTATATTTTGACTGTATTGTATTGGCAAGAAAGTTTATTGGCTCTTGGTTCCTTCACCTATGCACAAACCTTCCCAAAGACAAGGCTGCCTAGCTTAGGCCCATTCCTAGAGAATGCATTTTAAATACTTTAGTTTTGGAAAAAGCGTAAGTATTATGATTTTGCTTTTGCAGGAGAAAGATATATTGCATGCACTGTTCAGTAATTATCGGTATGATTAGAAGTTATTTGATGAAAGACGTGATTTGGCATTCCTAGTTTGATTGAATTATAAACCCATTGATTTGCATGCCACTGAAATATTTCCTTTTTGCTTATTTTATAAGAAAAAAAAAACTTTATATTTCATTTGCCATTTAATTATCTGTGGTAACTTATGGTTTATTTTTCAATTCTGCTCCTAATTTGTTTCCAAACTGGTTTTATGTTTGATTTAATTTGGTTTATTTAATGGATTAGATTCATTAGTACTTTTAAAAGCACTTCTGACCATATTTTTATTACATGCCTAATTTTCTTCTACTTATTGGAAACCAGGAGAAAAGTAAATTTGAAAGATGTAAAACTTGCAAAAATGAAGATTGAAGAATAAAAAGTTATAAGCATGGGAAAATTCAAAGTCATAGTATATATTCATATATAATAGCTACAGCTATTCCATGGATGTGTCTCACCTTTTGGATTACCTAACTTAAAAATAAGTAACATATTTGTAAGGGAAAGCCGCTTACAATATATACTATTGTTAATGTAGAGTTTTTTTGGTTCATTTTACATACCATTTCAACAGGTTTGGTGTTCAGTGAATATCTCCTTAGTGGCCAAGCTCCTCCAGTCAAAGAGGTCAATGATGAAGAACCACTTTTTCCAGCATTACACTTCCTAAATGTAAAGCCTGCAAAGAATGTAAGTTACTTTTTTATTTTGTTTTCTCTGTTGTTAAAATTTTTATTTTGAACAAAAAGGGGATTATACAAAGCAAGAAATTTTATCAGCCATATGATTGGGAAGCTCATGTGCATCTATGCCACGGAAATGCAACACTTTTGACCTACTTCAAGCAACTGATATTGCATTCCAGATGACCTTACTTGTAAGGTTAAGGTCTAAGATATCTTTTCTTAAGTTATTCAGTTTGCAGTTATTGTGCTTTTGAGGATCTTGAAAGGAATGAGAGGAGGGAGAGAGAGAGATTGAGAGTGGTGTACATTTAAGGCTAGGGTTGGCAAAATCCCAGGCTCAAGGTGGAGACAACATTTCCTAACACGGACTCAGTCTGGATACTCCGTCCTGGTTCAGCGTTTTCCCTTGGTTTGGAGGATGATTTGTAGTCTCTTTTCAGATGAGATGATGAATGAGTTGACAGTGATGGGTTTTCAATTTTAAAACATTGTATCATAACCATACAACTGACCCATATTGAGGACTACCTATCAATTATACTATAAAATGCATTTGAAAATAGATTATAAGTTTATAAAGGCTCCTCAGAAAGTATCATAGTTTATTACAGGTGTAATTAGCTTGGATATATGTATAGCTTGCATGGTGGTAGTTCTAGCTTTGATATCACTGAAACCTGAATTGTAAGTCTTTGGTGGAATATCATTGATGTCTGTGCTGCTCAGTTATTTTTCTGTGCAATAGCTGTACATTCTCTTTGATGTTGCTATATGCTATTTAAGAATATTTAAAAACATTAATTAATGCTGTCCAGTGCCCATTTATGAATTCACGTCCTTGATTATTGCTTCTGGCCTGGTGATAGGTGGAAGCCTGGACTATGGATTTGTCATAAAATGTGATTCAAAGAATGAACCATTCACCTTAACATTTATGTGAAGCCTGTCCTGGAATTTTGGTCACTTCTTTAACTGTGACAGAATCTGTACCATTACACCCAAATAGTGCACCATTAACATTAGCATTTTTTTTTGGGGCATAAAATAATGAGTTTTACTTGTGAAACAAATTACAAGGCTACTAGGAAGATGTGGATATAGGTGTGTTTTTCATTAACAATATTCTTATTAGTGAGGTCCCATTTGCAGTCACAATTGGTGGCTCTATCTTCGGAAGCAAAGGATGCAGCTGCTGAAATTGAGCGTCGACTGCAGCTGGGTTCGAATTTTAGCAGTGTAGTCAACAATAGGGAGGATGCCGTTGCATTGTTAAATTTATATAAAGATGAACGCTATATTTTGACTGAGCATGGGGGGAAATTCTGTGTAAGTAAACCTCCTTCTTGGCTTCTTGCCATTGATTTAAGTTTTTATGGTTTTTTTTTTTATTTTGGGTGGCGGGGGGGCAGGGGTGGTTCTCATGCAGATGACTTTTTTCTTTATGTTGCTATAAGTTAAATGAATGGTCTATGGATCCTGCATCAAAGTCTCCAGTGGATTTTTTTGACTTATGATCAGTCCTTGCTATCAGAACTTGTAAAAACTGATGCTTATTGCATGATAGTTCTGCAGTATTATGTGAAATGATAGGTGTACCTGTATAATGGTCTGCGTGCTGATATTAAACGAGTAAATTACCTTATAAATAATTGTCCAATCTGCAACAAACAATTTTCAGCCATTTAAGTGTTCATGTTATGGCTAAGACATGTAAGGAGGTTTAACACCTTCTGAGCATGGTTAGTAAGCATAAAATATGGGAACAGAATCTTAGTTTGATTACTATAATGTATCTTTAAGTGAAGATTATATTTCCTTCTAAGGTCTTCTACTTTATTTTATTGAGAAAAATAATCTTAAAAGGACATTGAAGCCCAAGATCAATAATGACTTTTACACTACCATTTATTTTATTTAGAAGAATGAAACTAATAGCAATCCGAATTTTTTTCATTTCTTCATTTGGGTGGCATCAAACTGTGGGTAAATGCCACAAGCTAATGTTCTGAAAACTTTTCTGTTTCTAATGGAATTGCTGGCTTTGATCAGGTTGTGCTTCAAGAAAGCTCCTTACCTCAAGACATGCTAAAGTCATTGTTCCAAGTCAATTATCTGTACTGGCTGGAGAGAAATGCTGGAATTGTAGCAAGTGGTGCCTCCACTGACTGCAGACAAGGTGGAAGGCTTCAAATATCTCTGGAATATGTGCAAAGGGAATTCAACCATGTCAGGAGTGACAGTGCAGCAGCAGGGTGGGTCACTGATGGACTTATTGCAAGGCCTTTACCTAATAGGTTTCGTCCTGGTTGTCCTGAGTCTTCAACTTCAAGTTAATAGCAGGATACAACAAAAATTTAGTTTTTTATCTTTCAATTAATTTCATGGCTTCCTATGAGCTGGCAAAAGGAAGAGAAGAAGTGTTGAAAATAATGGGGGAACCCCTTGATATATTGATCATAATTTTGTTAAACTAGCCATAGCAAAAGAACTTAGTTTCAGAACTTTTGAGGTGCTGTCCATTCTCTAGGATGGTCTGACCTCTATCAAGATTAGTCACTTGATTGGGAAGTGAGTTGCAAGAGTGTCTCTTACAGAAGTCTTTCTGTTTTCAGGAAAGAAAATACACAAGTGTTGAACTTTGATCACTGTATTTTCTGTAGTAAATTATATGTTTATTTCCTGATGACATCATGTGCTTGGATGAAAAAATTGTGAGTAATGCAGGCATGTTTGCACTGAGCAATATTGTTACCGCGACCGTTGTCAGGTTAGAAGAATAGATTGAAAGATCATTGGTGACAAACATTTATAAAGAAACATGACTATGATAAAAACCCTAGTAGAATTAGAGCCAAGTAAATTACCCGAGTCAAACTAAAACTAAAACCTCACAAGTCTGCATAGATAATGAAGGAGGTGAAGAAACTATGGGAAGAAGTGAGGGAGCTTAGCCTTGGAAACAATGGTGAAGTAGAACGCCTAGACTCTGCGCCGACACCTCTCCAATTCCTTAGAGATTATGTCTCTCAAAACAAACCCTTTATTATTAAAAAACCCAACCTCCAATGGCCAGCTCTTTCTCTTTGGCCCCAACCCTCTTATCTCTCCAAAAAACTCTCTTCATCTCTCGTCTCTGTCCACCTAACACCCCATGGCCGCGCCGATTCTATCGTCAACCACCTGGGTTCTTTATGTTTCGCTTCTGCGCACGTGGAGCGCATGCCATTTGATGAAGCTTTAAAACTTGTGTCGAATTCGAAATCTAAACTTGTGGCTTACTTACAACAGCAGAACGACTGCTTCCGGTCTGAGTACTCTGTTTTGGGTTCAGAATGTGATGAACATATTCCTTGGGCTACTGAAGCTCTTGGATTTTATCCTGAGGCAGTTAATCTTTGGATTGGGAATCATTTGTCTGAGACCTCCTTTCATAAAGATCATTATGAGAATCTATATGTGGTTGTTTCTGGTAAAAAGCATTTTCTTTTACTTCCTCCTACTGATGTCCATCGCATGTACATTCGTCAATATCCTGCTGCCAATTACTCCTATTCCCAGGTATATGAGTTACTTTACATAGATATTGAAATTTAGAAAAAAAAAAAAAAAAAAAAAAAAAACCTCATTTTTTGAAATTTGCTCGAAATTAGTTTCTTGATACAACATTTAACCACTAAAAAGGGTGAAAAAAATCAACTTGGAAAACAAATTCTGAATATTACCTTAACTAGATTTTTGGAATTGTATCTTAGTTTTTTAAAATTATTTTCACCCTAAATTACACTGCGCTTGTTGATAGAGAACAATATGATCCCTCGGATGTTATTGAATTATAGGATGTGCGAGAGTTTACAGTGGAACTTGAGAGGCCGAGGAGATATGTACCTTGGTGTAGTGTGAACCCATACCCTTCTCCGGAGACTACAGAAAGTGAAATGGCTAAATTTCCCTTGTTTTTTGACGGGCCTAAGCCATTTGAGTGTACTGTCAATGCAGGAGAGATTCTTTATTTGTAAGATTTGTTCTCTTTTTTCGTTTATGTTCTTCTTTATGAATGAATGCATTTGCAGTTTATTGCACAACATTTCAACTTAGTTTTGTCCTCTGGGTTTGCTTTTAAGCTATAGTTCTTTCAGGACAAATAGCATGTGAAAGGTTTTAAGAGTTGTGAGAAAAATGAATTTTCAAACTAAGTTTAAAGGATGAGCAATTTAGCTTTGTTCATATTAATTATGTTTAAGAAGACGCCTGGTTTTTATGGGCATATAGAGATTTTGAATGAGTTAGGATGTTTCTAAAAAATATCTTATTGGCTACATTTTGATGAAAGAATATTGTACACATTTAAATAAAGTAACGAAGTAGACAGTGTAATGCATGGGTTGATTCTTCTGATATATATTTTTATCTTGGTTGCATGTTCATGTTATGAACCTTGACCAGGCATTTCCTTGGGCATCCATTTGGTATACATGACTTTGGTAAACAACAAGAAGTTTCCATTAGTATCTGAGTTTCTTGGAGAGTTTCTTATATATGTTTGCATATGAAGTGTTAATTCTTCGGAAGACTACGAAAAACAACTTCCTAAGAAATATCTGTTCCATCTGGAGGGGAATATCATGTAAATTACTTTTGTTTCAGTTTAAGAATTGCTGTTTTCTTTTTGATATTTGTATCTGTTCAAATATCTAAAATGTAACTGTTGAAATTATTGGTCAAATTTTTCATATACTAAAGTTTGGGGTGCCAGTGGATCCAGAAGTTGAACTTGAGAGTCCTTAGAGTGGCAGGACCTTTAGAGTTCCATTATCATGATCTTTCGTCATCATGCTGTTTAATTTAATGGGCTTACAGGGTGAAATGATGTTCACAGTCAAGTGAAACAAATTTGAAAGCTGAAATAAAAAGTAATTTTCTTGGACGACTATCAAATTGTTGAAATAGAGAAAAAGAGTATAGATTTGCATGTTTGAAGCATGAGTTTTGAACCTAGATTAAATGATTTTGAGGAGCTGATGGTAATTCTGAGAAAAAGAGTATAGATTTACATGTTTGAAGCATGCGTTTTGAACCTAGATTAAATGATTCTGAGGAGCTGATAGTAATTCTGAGGTAAATCTGATCAAATTAATGCAGGCCAAGTATGTGGTTTCATCATGTTAGACAGAGTCCAGATCACAATGGATTAACTATTGCAGTAAACTATTGTAAGACGGAGCCTCTTTTTTTTGTCATTGTTAGATTAAGGCTATGTTAGACATAAATTGTTGTATCTGTGGCAGGGTATGACATGCAATTTGATGTCAAATATGCATACTTCAACTTCTTGCAATCAATTCATTCCAAATCACTCCACAAGCCAACGTTACCAGAAACTGAATATGGAGATTCATGATCAGTTTCGTCTGTAACAAATGAAAGGGAGGCTGACAAAGTGAGTGACGATGAATGAGCACTGATTTGATAGCTTGGTTGATGAGGCATTGTGTATGTAGTAACCCCCTCTCTCTCCTTTTGTTTCCCTGGTGTCAGTTAAAATCATTTATGATGAACTTCTAATTTTCTAAATCTGCCATGAAATTGTTATATCTCAAGAAACAATTTGTTAGATAATATTTTCATATTTCATTCATTACACTTTATTAAGCAGTGTGATCATTGCCTGTTCATATCCTTTTGCGATGTAAATTTCCGAATAGAGGGTGGATGTAATGGATTATCTATGTTCAACATGAGTTTCATTTTCTCCTATTATTTGGATGTGTTGAGAAATTGAACTGGATGTTGTTCTCTCTCTTGATAAACCAGCTTGTCTTATAAGTTGACTTTTCCTGAGCTGGAAGGTACAAATAATTTGTGTTTTGTTGGGGAAAGAAGATGCTGATATTCCAGAAGACATTATGTAGAGATGGCAACGGGTGGAGGCAGGGTCCGAATTCTCCGTTCGTCGTCTCCTCTTGGCCAACCCAGATCGTCTCCTCCACCAATTTATTTTCACGTTTCCGCTATTTTTATCCTCAAACACCCAAAAATCCATAAAATAATCCTGAAAACCTACAAAATCATTAAACAAACACTTATCACTGTCATCAACATCCAAAATTGAAAAAATAAGGCCAAATGACAGGTTCCCACCCAAGGTTTTCTTAAATGACAAAGTCCCACCCACGAAAATTTAAAAAGCTAAGTATCCTTTCTTTTTATGAAAAGACTAAAATAACCTTTATGAAAATAAAAAATATTAATATTAAAATAAATTTAATATAAATAATATTTAAAATAAAATAATAATAATAAATTTTTAAATAAGTTAATAAAATATTAATAAATAAATATATATATCTATATATATATTTTTTTAAGAAGCAATTACTGTTGCCGACAACGTTATCGACAGCGATGGCCGATGTTAACCTCATCAGGTGGTTTAAAAAGTCACCTAGTTCTACTAGCAATTGGATTTGATCATCTCACTAGTAAAGGTAGCTAGATCTTGCCACTAAAAATTTGTCGAAGATTGTCAAATCTAGCTATCTCCACTATTAAAGAAGGTCGAAAATGATCAAAATACTTAATATTAGTTGTTTCTGTCCATTTTAGATAGTAGAGACGACCAGATCTAACTGCATTTGACAGATTCTTAACAGTTAGATCTGGCCACCTCCACCATCCTGGTGGCTAGATCCAATCGCCAATAGAACCAAGTGATCATTTTCAGTTACTTGGTAAGGATAACGTCGGCCAGCAACAACGTTGTCATCAATAGTAGCTATTTTCTAAATATATATTTTATTTTTCTAAAATTTTTATTAATTTTTTATTATTATTTTATTTTAAATTTATATTTTAATCATTTTTATAAATTTATTTTTATTTAAAAAAACAAAAATACCTCTTTGACTTTAGTCAATGGGTGAGCATTTGACTTTTTAAATTTTTAGGGATGAGACTTGTCATTTAAGAAAACCTTGGGTGGGAATATGTCGTTTGGCCTAAAAATAATAAGCCCATTCATTATAGCAATAACACAGGTTTTGTAATAACCCCCGTCACAGGCTACTTTACATTACGGTCTAAAATATTTATCATATTAATATTATACCTGTAACAGAAATCTCTACAGTAAAAACCTGCTGCTGAAATTTAAATTTTTAATGCGGAAGCTATAATGGAAACATTTTAATAATGATAAGAAAATAGTGACTTTTCTTTTCTGGAAAATCTCAGGCTTTTTATTTCTAAACATATTGTTCACACAAAATCCTATAATAGTATCATACATGCATATATGTATAAAACAAAAGTCAAATGTAAAACATACGAGCCAAAACAAGTTGTCTCCTACCAAGCCATGACCCAAAAAATCTGAAAGCTTTCCTACTCCTGCTCAATCCAAGCTTACTGACTTGCAAAGGAGAAAACAAAGAAATGGGTGAGTGATAAAATCACTCAGTAAGCATTTTCTATCTCTAATACTAACAGGTTTCAAACTTTAACTGGTTATATGTCTTTACACATTATTTTTTGCTTTACTACTTTATGTTTTTGTATATTTGAGATTTCATTGATTTTCTGTAATGTTCTTTGTTTTTATCTGTTCTGTTTCTCATTGGATACTGTATATGACATGAAATGTGTATGATGATGTCATATGTCTGTTGAAAAGTCATAAAACTTGCCCTTAGACATGGTTTTCTGAAAACTCTATCTAAAATAAAAGTTGTAATCTAAAGATCCTGAATATATATAGTATATGCTAAAAACTGAATCAGAAACTACTATACCTGAAAATATCTGCTATATTAGCCAGACTGATGAATACAAAGATTCGGTACCCTAACCATGTGAGCTCAATCTTGTAATAAATCTTCTCATGCACAACTAACATTTTTTCTAACGAGTTTAGTAAAAAACTATGTCATCTCTAGCAGATTCTGGTTTTTCTTTATAGCGGGTGTGCGAACTCACAAGTGCCCCCTCGTATTTACCTTTAATTGATGTTTGAAACATCGTATGTCTATACTTTAAAAATATGTTATTGGATTCTTAGATCCGATTCTGAAAATTCTAATATGGCATGTCGTGCTCTATGTTGCTAATCATGCATAATATGTTATTTATTTCTTGTTATTATTAAGTTCTATGCATTTCTTAAGGTACACGGGCATGTGGGAAAACACACGGAGTCATGTACTAGTCGTGTTCTCGGTCATGCTAGCTTTTTGAATGAATTTATGAAACTTGGGATGACCACATGAACGTGTGGTGTGGACATACGGGCGTGCATTCAAGGCACAAGGTCGTGTCCCCCCACTTACATGGTCATGTAACAACATAAACAACAATCCCATGTCTTGTTTACATGGGTATGTGAAATTGGGATAAAACATATAGGCATATGCATCGGCTACAAGGCATATGTCTGGGTTTTTATACACACACGAATGTCATACAAGGTCGTGCTCATGCAGAAATGAGGCTTTACGAGCATGTACCCACGAATGCATGGTCATGTGCTCAACTCAATTCTTGTAGACAACGTCTGAAAATCCAAAAATCCCAGCAAATCCCAAATCAAATCACAACCATAACTCTATCAAACATTCACATACCAAGTATATCAACTAATATACATACTCATTTTATCTATTCATCATAAAACATGTCAAAAATCGCACATATCTCTCAAATACGCACCTAAGCACATAAATGCCAAAACATGCTATAACAACTCATTAATCATCATCCAAGGCATCATTTCATCATCAAAACATACTAAAATGCATTCTCAACATGCAACAAACACTTGAGAGAAACTCAAACCAGACGAACAAGCTATGAAACAAAATGAAAGAGGTAAGGAAATATTTACCTCTTGTTATGGCTTTCGGATCTCTCTCTCCAGTTACTATTGATTCCTTAGCTTGGATTATGGCTACTAGTTGAACATTTTCTGATCTAGGGTTCACCGGAAAAGTAGAAGGAAAGAAAGCTAGATGGAATAAGTTGGGCGAAAATGAGAAAAACGTAACATTTATAGCATCTCACACCCAACACACGATCATGTGCCTCATGCACACAGGCATGTGTCAAGGGAATTGCACAAATTTTTCTTCTCCCACGCCTTGTGTGAAACAGTCTCCCAAGGAAACTCATGCAAAAGTCATAACTAGTCACAAAAAGACTATTCTACCCCTAAAACCTCAAAAATTCTATATTTTATTATAAAATCTCATTTCTAAACGAAATTTCTAGCTTAAAATGACAATTCTAAGCTCTAGCTATTACAAGATTATGATTGGGAGACAAGCTGCTTGGGCAACCATGGTGGAAATTAAAGTTTGTTTGTGGGGCCACACGATATGAAAGAAAGAGAGTTATCTACTTATTTATTAAAGTTAATAATTAAATTTAATAACTAATAATTAAATTTTGAGGGCAAAAAAGTGTATTTTTATTATTTGATTAAAAAAATTTTATAGGAATAATATAAATATAAAATATTATTTAACTATTGAAAAAATTTAAAGCAATCACTACTATTAGTGCAGACGGTGGTTTAGGGTTTAGGGTGGCCAAGTTTGACCATTTCGTTTGATAGAGACAACTAGATCGATCGACTCCTCCAGTGAACAAGGATGGAAACAATTGGAAATAGTCAGTCTTGGTCCTATTAACTATTTTTTGTCATGGTTACTGTAGCATCCCAGGTTAGAAAAGCCCTTAGGGGAAGAGTTTTGGGGTTAGAAATGAGATTCAGAGAGAGATTGCGAGCCTAGTAAAGTTTAGGGGTGAGTTAGTAAGTTTTCAGAGCCGTGTGGCTTTCGTTTGAATCCTTTCGGAAGGATTCGATCAGGCGAGTGAGCGGGAAATGAGTAATACTCATTTTCCCTTGTGCACGCTCGTGCACCTTTGATGCACGATCGTGCGTGGCTTAGTATATAAGTGAGAGCCGAGAGCTTTAGCTTCTTTTTTTCGCCCGCTCATTTGGCCCGAATTCTCTCTTTCATTTTGACTCATCATTAGAGATCGTACGCCCGATTGCTCCAATCAAGCGAGAGTAAAAAGATAATTGATTGAATTAGTTTTCAGAAGCAATAGCACAAGGTAAGTGTTCGCTTACCTTTTCCTTGAGTTTCCCAGCTTGCTTTGTGAAGTTTGATGCCATGGATAAGTTCTTTGCATGCTTATGATTATTGGGAATGATTATATGATGTTGCATGTTGAATTGGATGAGGAATTTCCATCCTTAACTCTTTGCATGTGCTTTGATCATGCTTTAGTGAGAGAAAGAGCTTGCTTCCATGGTGAATTCTTGAATGCTTGATGCATGTGGAGTTTGATGCCTTAAATATGTTTATTGAGGTGCTGAGATTGTGTGTTTAAAGTGAATTTGGAAGTGAATGAGAATGGTTGGCAATTTCGAGCATTTTCCAGGCGGTGCTCTTGTTGAAGAACAAGAC
>JAJEJH010001572.1:0-21922 GCA_026122585.1 Anacardium occidentale
TCATCTTAGGTTTGTTTAGAAAGGACATCCTATTTCGGTAAATTCACTTAGAAGTGGCAATTTACTTTCAAGTTCTGTCTAGAAGGGGCAGTTTTTTTAGTCAGAGACACCTAGAAAAGGCTAATCCATCTTAGGTTTATCTAGAAAAGATATCCTATATTCGTAAGTTTGTCTAGAAAGGGCAATTTACTTTCGAGTTCTGTCTAAAAGGGGTCATTCTTTTTGTCGGAGACGCCTAGAAAAGCCTAATCCATCTTAGGTTTTTCTAAAAGGGACAATTTACTTTCGAGTTATGTCTAGCAGGGACAGTTATTTGTCGGAGATGCCTAGAAGAGGCTAATTTATAAGCTTAGGGAACTAGAAGTGTTTGCCTTTACCACATTGTTTTTTGACTTTGTTGGTCCAAATCTGGGTGTCTTTTTTTGTACTTTGCTACATTTTGCATGTGTTTTCATTGCATTCACAACACACACAAAATTCACAAAGTAAGGGGTATCTGTAGACACCTCATTTTAGACTTAACAAGGTCACCCCCGATGATGAAAAACCTGGACGTTGACTTAGAATTTTGAGATATTGAGTCGATGATGGATAAGGTAAAAAGGAAAAAAAATAATTATTTTATTAAAAAAAAGTTTATTTTATTATAAAAGAAAAAAATCATGAAATCATGAAAACCCTAAAAGTATAACCTAAACCCATGCAGCCAGCCCAAGTCAAGAAGGAGAAAGAAACAAAGAGAGGAAAGAGGACCAGTGCATAGCCCAAGTGGCAGGCGTGCTGTTCCGGTTGGAGGGGAAGGCCCAAGGTTGAGCCTGTAGTGAATGCATGGCATGCACGCGCGAGTTGGATAGTTGCATGCCTGCTCCTTTTCTGCTGCGCAGCTTGTCTCTCTCTCTTCTACTAGGCCAGCACATTAAGTGCTGACTGTGTGCATGCATGGCTTGGCTTTTCTTTGGGCAAGGTGCAGTAGGCCGGCTGTGCACAGTTTTCTTAGCTATAAATACATGAAGAAAAATTTTTTGAAGAGAGGATTTTTCGAGGGGATTGGCAGAAAAACTTTCAGGAAGAGAAAGGAGAAATGAAAAAAAACAAACAAAAATGAGGAGAGAAAGCTTTTGAGAGAGAGATGATTTTTCAAAACAAACAGAAAAAAAGAAGAAGAGAAAATTTTTCTTGAGAAAATTTATCATATTTGACAATCAATCTTTGCACTCACCTGTCTTCGGTTCAACATCGATAAACTTCGAATCAGTAGCTTTCAGGTAAGCCCTTGAGGGGGAATCTGTTTTTATTAACATATTTGTAATGTTATGTTGTATTTTTTATATTTCGTATTAATATTTATTTTACATATTTTTAATATGTTTATTTTGTATATTTATATTTTATGTGTTATATTTTGATATTCTGTATTAATATTTTGTATATTTTGTGTTAATAATTTATATATTGTATTTTTGTTTAATTTATACACGAATTTATCAATATTCTGTACTGATATTTTTTGTATTGTATTTTATGTGTATATGGATATTCTTCATGTATTTTTTTTAGTATTAATATTTTATTTATTTTGTACATTTTCTTTTTATATATATGTATATAAATATTTGTTGTTCATATCTCGTGTTCGATTTATTCTGTATATTTATATATTTTTTTTATTAAATCTTCCGTATTCTTATTTCACATCTTCAAGTTCTGTGTGTATATTAAAATATACTGCATATGTGCCCAATAAATATTCTGTAATGTGCTGTGTGTAATGGTATATATTATATGTACTGTCTTGCGTGAGCGGATGAGACTGGCCGCCCTGATGGCAGCAGGTGGCCATGTTATTCCCCCCTCCCAGGTTCAAACCACGCTGTTGGGGCAAAATTGTTTTTTATTTTTATTTTACATATTCATTTTATTTTTCTGGCTACTGTACACAAATACATATATTATTATTTTTTGTACATACATTATATTATGTTATACTATACATACACCTATTATTGCATTTTGTGTATATATTATATTAATTTATATGTATTTTACATGTATCTGTTATATGTATTGTGTAATTATTGAATTGTGCATATTATATACACTGAGTGTTTGTATCTATTGTATATATTGTATGCTATGTACATAAGTTGCATGTATTGTATGTATATTGTGTTATGTATATAAAAGTATTATACCTCGTCTGAAATGTATAAATATTTTGTAAATGCAAATTTTGTATTCTATGTGCGTCTGTGTATATTGTATATATAATTTTCTTGCATGCAATTTGATTGAATATGGTTGTTGCCTTGGTGGCGAAAGGGGGGACGTCTAGTTCTTGGCACCCGGGCTCGAATCATGGCTATGATGGGTTCTGTAATTAACCTTTTTTAATTTATTATTTTTATTTCATCTACTGTGCATGTGCGGGTATATTTGTTATTGGGATGCATGCTGTCTATTCTCTTGGGCGGGCCGCCTGGGCCGCATTTTGTTTATTTCCTTGGGCGGGCTGCTTTCATTTAGATTAGGTTTTTTAATTATTGTCTCTTCTTTATTTTATAAATGTATTTATTTTATTTGTTGGATTAATTAACAAAAATTGTTTTTGTAGGATTTATTTATTCTTTTTAGACTTATTTAGGATTAGATCCAATGTATAGGGGTGTATGTGCAAAAGGATGTAATATTAATTTTTTTCTGCTTTTATTATTTTATTTTCATTTTATGGTATGGATGTTGATTTTGTTTTATATTTTATGACTAACCTAATTTGTTTTGCAAGGATTTAATTTATAGGCTTGTTTAGGATTAGATTCCATGTATAAGGGTGTATGAAAAAATGGCTATAATTTTTAATTTTCTTTTATTTTCTTTTATTTTCTTTTTCGTATTTCATTTTCGTGGATGAATATAATTTATTGTATATGTGTGATTATTGATAATGCACCGTGTGATAATATGGAACTTAATTAAACTTGGTAACGCATTTAACGAACGAACCATAAAAGTGGAGGTCGGCTTTCATGCCGGGCAACATGGGTGCCTAACACGTTCCCATCATCGTACTTGACTCTCCGAACCTGACCCATTGGGCAGGTGAGCAGTGGTTGGGTCCTTTGCAAAGGATCCATAAATCACCTATCCTCACCGATGTGTATTTTCCCAAGGTTATTCCTGGGTGGCTACTTCATAGACTCCGTAGTGGGCCACAAACCCGTTATGCGCTCCTCTTGACCACGTTTAGGGTAGTTAAACAAGAGTGACAAGTCTGTCCTGGCATGACACGACAAAAACCGGTGCCATAGGAGCCATACACAGCTTTATAACCAGAAGTGTAGTGGAGAGATTAGAGGTTGATCTTAGTGTGGCCAGTAGGAATATCTATGTAAAGATGTCAGATGGGGGATTTATGGTGAGTGAATGAGTCTTGATAGATCAGAAGATAGAGATTTTAGGTAGGCAGATGAGTATAGATCTGATTCTGCTGGAGTTAGCAGATTTTGATATGATATTGGGGATGAATTTCTTGAGGAAATACAGTACAGTGATAGACTGTGGAAGAAAGAAGGTGAGATTCCACATAGGCCCTGATCATTTCGTTTTTTATGAGGGCAGAGTTGACAGTATGATAATCTCTTGTATCCAAGCGAAAAAAATGTTGAGCAAAAGTTGTGTAGGATATTTGGCCAATGTAGTACGTAGTAGTGTAGTGGGACCAAGTATTCAGAAGGTGCCAGTAGTCAGAGAGTTTTCTGACGTCTTTCCAGATGAGTTGCTAGGGCTACCTCCAGACAAAGAGTTAGAGTTTAGTGTCAAGCTTCTTCCTAGTACAGCTTCAATCTCTAAGGCTCCGTATCGGATGGTCTAGTTGAACTCTAGGAGTAGAAGAAGCAACTGCAAGAGTTGGCAGACAAGAGATTCATCAGGTCGAGTTACTCACCTTGGGGAGCTCCAATTTTATTTGTTAAGAAGAAAGATGCGTCAATGAGAATGTGCATTGACTATAGGGAGCTAAATAGAGTTACAGTGAAGAATAAGTATCCCCTGCCAAGGATAGACGACCTCTTTGATCAGTTGAGAGGTACAACAGTATTTTCCAAGATTGACTTGAGATCAGGCTACTATCAGAGTGACAGACAGCGATGTCCCCAAGACTGCATTCAAGACCAGATATGAGCATTATGAGTTCATAGTGATGCACTTCGAGTTGACTAATGCCCTAGCGATCTTTATGGATCTGATGAACCGGGTGTTTTATGATTGCTTGGATTGGTTCATAATAATTTTCATCGATAACATTCTGGTGTATTCCAAAAGTGTAGCAGAGCATGAGACGCACCTCAGATTTGTGCTTTAGAGGCTGAGAGACAAACGGTTGTTCGCCAAGTTCTTCAAGTGTGAGTTTTAGCTTGACAGAGTGGTATTTCTGGGCCATGTAGTTTCAACAGAAGGTATTTCAGTGGATCCTAGTAAAGTAGAGGTTGTATTGAGTTGGCCAAGGCCGAAGACAGTGAAAGAAGTGCGAAGTTTCCTTAGTTTAGTAGGCTACTACAGGAGATTTATTGAGGGGTTCTTGAGTCTAGGTGAAACCTCTCACTGTTTTGACCAGGAAAGAAATTCCATTTGTGTAGACTGAAGAGTACGAGACACGTTTTCAAGAGTTAAAGCAGAGATTGACTAGCACTCTAGTAATAGCACTACCTCATTAGGAAGTCAAGTTTGATATCTATACGGATACATCTCACTAGGGGATTGGTATTGTTTTGATGCAGTCCGGTTGAGTAATTACCTATGCCTCCAAACAATTGAGGAATCATGAGTTAAGGTACTCTACTCGTGATTTGGAGTTAGCTGCAGTTGTGTTTGCCCTGAAGATTTGGAGACATTATCTTTATGGGGTCAAGTGCAGTATTTATTCAAACTATAAGAGTCTGAAATACTTCTTCACTTAGAAAGAGCTCAACATGAGATAGAGAAAATTACTAGAGCTGGTGAAAGACTATGAGTGTGAAATCAAGTATCACTTAAGAAGAGCCAATGTAGTGGCTAATGTGTTGAGCAGACGAGTGGCCTTACCTAGTATTTTTGGTCAGAGAGAGCTGTAGATTGAGATTGTCAGAGAGCAGATTGAGATTATGACTGCAGGCTTCTCTAGGCTGTGGATAGGATCCTCTTTATTTGATGAGATCAGAGACAGCTAGATGTCTGATGAGTAGACTCAGAAGATGTCAGAGAAAGTAATGCCAGATTTTGATGTCAGAGATGGGATCTTGAAGTTCTGAGACAAAGTCTATGTGCCATAGAATTCAGAGTTGAGACAGAAGATTTTGTTAGAGGTGCACAGTATGGTGTGTTCAGCACACCCAACAGTACGAAGATGTATTAAGATCTCAAGAGAAATTTCTGGTGGTCAGGAATAAAGAAGGACATAGCAGACTTTTTTTCTAAATGTCTGGTATGTCAGCAAGTTAAGGTAAAGTACCAAAGACCTTTAGGATTACTTCATCCTTTGAGTATTCCTGAGTAGAAGTGGGAAGATATCTCCATGGACTTTATCTTCGGTCTTCCCAGAGTCTAGAGAGGATTTGATGGTATATAGGTAGTCATAGACAGACTCAACAAGTCAACTCATTTCTTACCTATCAGGCAGGGTATGTCTACAGACCAATTGGGGCATCTGTATATCAGAGAAATTATTAGAATTCATGGGGTTCCCAAGACGATCGTGTCAGACAGAGACTCCAGATTCTTGTTAGCTTTCTAGAGAGCATTACAGAGATCATTGAAAACTAGACTATAGTTTAGTTCAGCATATCACCCTAAGACAGATGGCCAGACTGAGAGGGTAAATCAGAGTCTGAAGGATATGTTAAGAGCTTATTGTATGGACTTCTAGACCAGTTGGGCATAGTTGCTTTCTCTAATGACGTTTGCCTACAATAATAGTTATCAGACAACCATTCAGATGACTCTATTTAAGGCCATGTATGGTCGGAAGTGTAGGTCTCCTCTTCATTGGGATGAGATTGAAGAGAAAGATTCTTTGAAGACAGTAGTGGGTCCAGAGACTATTCAAAGGATGATTGAGCAGATCAAGATCATCAGGCAGAGAATGAAACAGGCCTAGGATCGACAGAAAAGTTATGTTCATTTGAGGCGCAAAGAGATTAAGTTTTTAGTAGGCGATAGAGTCTTTCTGAGAGTTACTCCTTACAAGCAAGTTCTCAGATTTGATAAGAAAAGAAAGTTAGCCCTCAGATTTATTGATCCCTACGAGATTCTAGAAAGAGTGTGGAAAGTTACCTACAGACTTGTATTGTCAGTCAGCATGGACAGAATCCACAATGTCTCCCATGTGTCACAGTTGAGGAAGTATGTGGGAGATCAGTCTCATATGCTTTAGTTTTTAGACGTGGATCTAGTAGAAGACCTGAGCTACCAAGAGAAACCAGTGCAAATTTTAGATTACAAGGCCAAGGTTCTCAGAAATAAAGAGATTCCTTTCGTTAAAGTTTTGTGGCGAAGCCAAAGAGTGGAAGAAGCTACTTGGGAGGTAGAGGCTGAGATCAGGGATAAGTTCCCAGAGTTGTTCAGGTAAATTCTTAGGACGAAATTTTTATAAGAAAGGAGGAATATAGCATCCCAAGATTAGAAATACACTTTAGGGTAGAATTTGAGGGTTAGATATGAGATTTAGCATTAGATTATGAGTTAGAAGAGTTTAGGGGTGAGATAGTAAGTTTCCAGAGCCTGTGTGGCTTACACTTGATTCTTCTTGGGAGGTTTCTTTCATACGTAGCATGGGAAATGAAGAGTTTTCATTTTCCCTTGTGAACTCCCCTGTACTTTTGCCCTGCACACCCGCGCAGGTGTATTGGAGGAGAAAGATGGTGAGTTTATTACAGGTGTGTTGGAGGAGAGAGATGGTGAGTTTATAGCCTTGTCTCACCCATTTCATCCATTTCCAGCTAAGGTTTCTTCTTGGTTTTCAGAGATTCCCAACCCTAGAGTTGAGATTCAGCATCCAGCAGTTCCCAATCTAGTTAGAGAGGAAAGAAATTTGCTTGATAGTGTTTCCAACAGCCATGGCAAGAGGTAAGTGCTTCCTTACTTCTTCCTTGAGTTTCCAAGCATGTATGTGATGTTGTGTTCTACGTGTTGTGTTCCCAGTATGCTTATGATTGATGTGAATGAGTTTATGTGTTGATATGTTAATGAAAAATTGCTTAAGATGATGATTCCCAGCCATGAACCATGTTTGCTTATGCTTGTGTGTGAATATGTGAGAGAATGGATGATTTTCATGGTGGATTGTGATGTGGTGTGTTATGAATGAAATTAAAGCTTTCTGTGTGCATATTGAAGTGCTGGAAATGCTTGTTGTTGATTAATTTCATTTTGGTTGAGGATTGGTATGGTTTCTTGCAAGTTTTAGGCGGTTGTTGTCGATGTAGAGCAAGATACACACCCGTGTGCCCACAGGTGTACGCCCGTGTGCCTTTGCTTTTGCAGGGACACGCCCGTGTACATGAAGTGTGCATGGCTGAACTGCAAGAGGACATGCCCGTGTGCCTGAGGGACATGGTCGTGTGTCTATTTTTTTAGTAAAATGCATAGAATTTCCAGAAGCTTGCACGGTCGACTGCATGGCCAACGCATGGCCCTATGTGTCTTCACACACGCCCGTATGTTTACTTTATGCACGCTTGTGTGTCTGCAATGCACGTTGTGTGCCTTGACACACACCCCTATGCTCAAGCAAGAATATTGATTATGAATGGGAAATAAGTTTAAAATGAAGATTAAGCATGGGAAACATTTCTAAGGGCCATAAAACAATGTATAAGCATAAAATGAGATAAAATAATGTTGCATAAGCATTTCATAGCATGACATGCCAAGGCATCAGCATGAAAAGGGATCAAGGGATCCCAAAATCTTAACATTCAGTATTCAGAACCTGATATCCGGGTTAGAGTTTTGGGTGAACTCGAGGGGGCATCTGTGGGATTCCAACCTTCTGACTGCGGTCAGATCGCCCAGTTTTAGCTTATTAGTTTGAGGACTAATATGTATATTCAGCTTTCTAGCTTTTCACTAGAGTGTTCATCCCACATGGCCAAGATGTCGGATCCCTGTGTTCATCAGCCTGATCAGTACAGCAGGTATCTTCGGATACGTATAGATTCATATGCATGCATATTCAATTTATATTCAGCATGACATGAGGTGATGACATTTATTTCATTGCATTATTCATTAACTAATAATGCAACTAAGAGAACAAAATAAAGGAATATTCAGTTTATTGAATGAGCAAGCGAATGTATGAATGTTAGGGCCAAGGCCAGATATGTTTATTGTTTTACTTGCTTCCTTGGGTTGAGGGAAGTAATGATCACTTACTAGGTGATTTTTATCACTCATTCCTTTCCTTCTTCCTTTCTTTTCAGGTATGTTTGGTACTGGCGAGGAGCGGGTGGACCAAGGCTAACGAGAGAGGTCTTCATATCAGTTTCCAGTTTGGCCTGGTGGGACTTATTGTAAATTTTGTATTTACTCAGTGTATGTACGTACAGAAACACATGTATATATGAAAAGACTATTTTGGGCCATTATACATTGCAGTTTTAGCTTCCGCATGTATATTGTAGCAGTAGCTTTCTTTTCATAGATTCTCATCACATATACTGAGATTTTCATATTATTAATAAAAGTAAAGAGAAATTCAGCAGAACGGTATGTGTAGCAGCGGGTCCTACAGTTTGGCCAAAGTACGGTATCGAATAAACAAGTATGCAGATGAAAAACAAAGACCTCTAGAATTTCAAGAAGGTGATCTAGTGCTACTAAAATTGACTCCTTAAATTTGGAAGAAGGTCATTGATAAAAGATACCATAAGGGCTTAATACAAAAATACGATAAGCCTTTTTGGGTGCTAAAATAAGTTAGAAATGTCACATACTGGCTTGAGTTGTTAGAAAAGATAAACGTACATCCTAAATTTCGTATAAGCTTCTTGAAGCCCTACTATTCTGATAAGTCATGACAATAGATTCGAAGGGCTCCTTCTACAGTCTGTGTACAATATAGTCAAAAACTGAAACAAATCCTTGATCATTCGATGTTTGGTGCTTCGAAACAAAATTAACTTACAGATTTTCTTGTCTTTTGGGAAGGGGATGAGCAGATTGTATGGGATAGAAATGTAAATTTATGGCAATTTTAGAAGGAAATTAGTGACTACCTATAAAGTCTTCTGACGATGGTATTGAAATCCTCCCATAGAAAAAGGGTCTATTAGACAAGAAATATTTGAAGGTAAGCTCGTGTACGAGTTTTCGAAAACATGAGCATTCGATAATACTATGTGAAGTCGGGAGACATGGCATCAATTCTGTTGGTTCAAAACATCCCTCAAACTCAATTATGCTACAAGTTGACATTAACATGTTGATGGGTTGGGCATCAACAAAAGCAACATCTGAGCAATTGGGATCCAAGAATAGGTGGACAGGCCTTATGGTGAAAATTCAGTGAAGGTATAGACATTAGCTCTTTACTAAACCCCCTCATAAGTAGACTTAAGTACATCAGAAGGCTTTCTCTTATGTGGTCTAATATTTGGTGTTGGTAACCTCCATTTGCAGGCTCAATTATTTGGAGGTGGCCCAAACCCAACTGAAAGCTAAAGCTTAGGCTAAAACTTTTGTATGTTGGCAGGTTAAATGACACCTTTACATGAAGAGCACCTAAGTTGTAAAGGCTGGATTCTGCACCAAGTGGCAAGCAATTGACTCTACCCTTGGCTTACTTGTATCCAATGTATTCAAGCTTGCTGACTTGTATAGTTAGGCAATTGAGAGTTAGTAAACAATTATTCTCATGTTACAAAAAGGTTTGAGAGAATTTTTGTAAATAGGACAGGGTGTGCAATCTTGCTTTGTGGGTTAGGAAAAGGTGAGTGATAAGCAGTGAGTGCAAATGCAAAATGTGTAAGCCCATCATGCATACCTGTTTTATCTTTTTTCAATAATAAAAAGTTGGGACGATTCTCCCTTATCTCGTTGTGTGCTTAATTGTGTTGTTGTGATTTCCCCTGTTGCTTTCTTTTAGAATTTGGTTGGCTAGGTTTTGGTGGACTTGGTACCATCACAGGACCCTGTCTCAAAAAAATTTTATGGCACGAAATTGTACCTATGACAAAGTGTAACGTAGGAAGTTTGCTCATCAACATCAATGGTGGCTACTTTGAGATAACGGTAATTAAGAAATAGAGCATCCAGATTCAAGACCTTAGATTATTTTGTGAGCCTTTCCTTATGAGTCAAATTTGGTGGCTCAAGTTATGCAATAACATGAAAAGGAAAAGCGATCTTTACTTTATTCCTAGCGTACTGAAGATATCTAATAAGGCAATATTTTTTGTATGAATTGTGAATGGATTTGGTTTGATATGTGTGTGTGTGTATGTGTGTGTATATATATATATATATATATATTTGAATGTAAATAGTATATGCGAAAGCAATAGCATTGATCTGTATTATATGGCTTACGCTACAACCTCTTGAGTTCTATCTTTGTAGGAACTTAGATAGGCTCTTAAGAGGTTAGTTAGTAGCCTCTTTTATTTTTCGTGCTTTGTTCTTGTATGCAAACAAGCTCTTCATAGCACTTAGGCTATTTCTGCTTGCCTTTTGTTCTTTTGGTTTATAAATTTTATTTAGCAAACAAAAAAAAAAAAGTAACTTACACCAAAGTGAACAATAACAACCAACTAATAGACACCAATCTAACCACAAGACCTAACAAGGAGTAAAGCAAAACCTTAACAATCAGAGAAAGGCCAAAGATAGAAAAAAAAAAAAGTAAGAAACACAAGAGATAGAGAACTCACCTGGAATTACGGTAAAAAGAGTAAAGTTGATATGTTAGAATCAACTAACTCAATAGTCAACAAAGGAACACATGGTACCAAGAGAGTAACAAGAGTAAACTCATATGCCACAAAAAACAAGCATACTATGTAAGACAGAAGTACATGCATAGAAGTAGAAAGATAACCATCCAATAAGAAGAGAACAGAGGAAGCAAGGGAAACCCAAGTAAAAAACAAAAGAGAAAGTTAGGCCAGGAGCACCACTGAACCAAATGGGAGAAAAGAAAGCGTATGAAATTTTATAGGGAAGGAAGAGGATTTTCTCTTTTATGGTTTTTTTAACATTTTATGTATATACTTTGTGAAGAATTATTAATATGTGATGTGATATATGGAATAGTTATTAGTTATGGATAAAACCTAATAGTTTTAGAATTGCATGTCATATATACTGTTGCGTATTTCTGATAATTGTATGTGGAATCTTCAACATAAAAGACATAGAGCTAAGGGTGAAATAAAATGGAACAATAGTGAAATGTTTGATGTATCTCAGGATAGTTAAGGTAATTGGCCTCCAAGGTGCACCTGTGACACAACCTATTTAATATGTTTATATTGTTTAATCATCCTAACAAGTTTGTTTTATAGGTTATTTCCTTTCCATAGGCTTGTTTAGATTAAACTTATATATAGAGGTGTATGAAACAGAAGTTGTAATTTAATTGCTTTATGGGATACATTTGTTTGTTTGCTATTAGATAATAACATATATCAAACTCATATATGTTTAATAGAATTAAGTAACATTTTGGTAATGCACTTTTAATAGACTATATTAATGCAAGCTAGCCCTTAAACTTAATAACATAGATACTTAACAATTTTCCATATTGTAACTAACTCTTAAAATCCTCTTATTGGGTAAGTAAGGACAGTTTAGGTCTTTACAAGTGATTCAACTTGTCATTCATAATGGGCCAAAAACCCAACCACGTGCTCCTCTTGACCATATCTATGGTAGCCAAACCAAGTAGCAAGTCCTACCTAACTTGGTGTTACAAAACCCCATCACAATATATAAATATATACACAAACACCAATTCTTATACATATAGTTACTAACAAACCTAAGGTCCTTCAATTATTGTAGAACAAATCAATTTTTATCTTTATTAATTTGGACAAACCATCCAGCAAGTCATTCATCATATATTAATCTAGTCATTGCACATGCATTAATTGGACATAATCCATATACAAAACATAAAGATGAGAAAATAGAATTTCAGACACATATTGAATAGATTTAAAGCAATGAATTAGAACCTTCAAGACCCTACTTGATGCTTGGTCATTTAGAGTTTCGTTAGTGTTAGTTGAAGATAATTGTCAAGTTACAACATAAGCATGTGTTATTCAATGTCATGTTTAGGAGGTGATTATTTAGGCTTGGAGAACTTCTGTGAAGAGTTTATTTTATTTACTAAAGGCTTCCAGGTTGTTTAAAGTTTTTATACTATTAGGATAGAGTCTTAGGTTTCTCTCTAATGCCAAAATATGGTCCACTAGGAATGGCCAATGATGGCTTTTTTATAACAATGATGACCTTTATCAAGGTGTTGATTAACCCCTTGATAAAGACCATAATTGGGAAGATTAATCCCTTAAAAAGGGCCTCTATTTAAGGATTAATTAATCCTTATGATTGAGGTCATCATTAGGGATTAGTCAAACCTTAGGATGGAGCAATTCATAAGAAATGGTGACCATTACATAAGAATAGTCTAGCATAGACCTAGGTGGAGGCACATATACGAGGCTTTCACCTCAATCAACATGTATAACTTGCTTATACATATATGTGGCATGATTGCAAGCAAACATGTTTAGGAAAGACTTTTCTAGATCAACTGTATACTTATACACATTAGGCCAAGCATGTTTCTTTTGGGATTTTTGGCTACGGTCTTTTGGGCTTATAGGCTTTATTCATTTGGACCTTTAGTGTTTATTTTTTTTGTTTGTTGAGTTTATGGGTTTTAAGCTTGTGTTATTTGGCTTGTGAATGGCTTTTAAGTGCTTTAATGTTTAGTGGTTTTTTTCGTTTTATGGGTTTGTTCATCTTTTTTTTTTTGATAACCTGAAAACCCCTACCCATACCAATCAGTCAACCCTAACTGATCAGGTAGTTTAAACCTAAGCAACTGTGACCACCTAAACCCACAACCACAAACCGAATAAATAAAATATTATTAGCTTCACTATAGCTTGAACCATAGCCACCACTTTGGATGACCAAGGCCCTTACTGTTAGGCCAAGCCCTAGAGGTCAACATAAACCTTTTTTGCTTGTTTTTCCTCAACTTGAAACCTTTAAAAAACTTCATACCAACCACTCAAGTTTTATATCATCAGAGACGACCTTATTAGGTCTAAAATAAGGTATCTATAGTTATCTTTACCTTACGAGATTTGGTGTGCATTGTATTGTGAATGTCATGAACATATAAACATGCAAAATACATGACCTAGTTTGGACCAATAGAGACAAAATCATAGTAAAGGTAAACTCTTCTAGCTCCTTAAGCATACATGATCTTGTGGGATCATACTCCAATATGGCCTTAACGTAAAATATTCTTAGAGAACTTCCAAGGTGCCACTTCAAAAGTGAATCCAAGAGATGTAGAAACCTAATGATGTTTTTATGACAATAAACTGTCTTACTTTGAAAACAGGTTTGAATAACTAGTAAACCACTTTCAAACACACCTAAAAAATCAAATCTTAGTAATAAATCTATGACTATGGGTTACCCCACTTTGAAAGCAAGCCTGAATAATTAGGAGACCACTCTTAAGTGTACCCAAAAGAATGTAAATACCTAGTTATAACTCTACAATAATAGACTGCCTCACTTTAAAATCAAGTCCAAATAATTAAAATGGCACTCTAAGCCACACCCAAAAAAAAAAAAAAATCCTAGTGAAGACTCTATGACAATAGATTGCCTTACTTTAAAAGAAAGTTTAAATGTTTGCTTAAGCATCAAGAATGACAATGAAGCTTGAACAATGAACAACAATTTTGAAATGCCCAAACAGTGAATTATGATTTTAGAGTTGAATTGCTCCTAATAGGCAAATAAAGCATGTGGGAAAATGCCCTTTCAAGTAAACAAAGATGTAAGCTAAAATGCCATAATGGCAAACAATGTTCATAATGGCAAACAATGTTAACATTGCCTCTAGTGGGCAAACATAAAATGAAATAGCCCTTAGTAAGTGGATAATAATAGAATTTGCCCTTAAGGGGCGTATAATGATGAAATTGCTCCAAGTAGGTGAACCAAACAAATTGCTTCCTAAATATAAGCTTTCCACCCATGTATGATATGTATGTATGTCAACAATAGTGATGTATCTATCAATGATGTATGTTGACAATGCATGTACATGGTGTAATGCCCACATTAGTGAGAGATAAAAAGCTTAAACCAAAAGAGCATACTCTTATTTCTTTCATTTCTTTTATTTCTCTCTTTTCTTCATTTACTTATTTGGATAGTCATAGAGGGGTTTAGTAGTTCACATATTATCTTGACTCATGTCAAGAGATTTTATTTCAAAAATAAGTTGACTAGCTGGGTAGACATTTACATGTCTCTTAGTTCGCTCAAGTGTTTGAGAAAGGTGAAAATTTTTATGCTCAAGTTCTCTCTAGAAAAGGTGTTTTCCATAAGCTAGCTTTTTCATCTAATCTTCATTACTTAAGTCACATGTAAACATAAATCTGATGGTTATTGTTTATGGTTATAATGTGGTTAGGATGTAGGTAGGGTTATTTTAGATAACAACTGTTTAGATTGACATGACTAATAATACTTCTTGACTTTGGAAATAATTATTACATTGATGTCCTTCAGCTACATTCGTCTCTCTTCTTAGTTTCTTCGGTACTCACACCTTGTGTGCATAAATATTTTGTTTTTTCTTCCTTTCTTTCTCTTCTTTCTTCTTTTTTTTTTCTTTGTATTTTTCTTGCTTTTCTTTATTCTCTTTCATTTTTTTTTCTTTTGTATTTTGTTCATATTTCAATTGATGGGCAGAAAGCACTGATTTGTGTCTTACATGTATACAAATTAGTGATTGATTTTTAGTATTTTACGATGAAATTACGATTTTCCCTTTATAAATGTATGTATTTTGGGATCACGAGTTCACATGTTGAGTTTTGTAGGGAATAGTGATTTTTTAGGTGAATTTGATAAAAAGTAAGACAAAAGACACTTAGGAGCAACCAAACAAAATTTTAAGTCCAATCCAAAAAGCTAAGGAAATGAATGAGAAATGAGGCAAGGCATAAGAGCACGAATATGGAATTATAACAATTGAGCAAAGAAAATTCTAGCAAATTAAGTTTCTAACTTTTGGTACTTATTTAAACCTTTTCTTAAAGTTCAAGCTCTAGAATTTAAAAGCGGTCTTCAAAAAAGTTGCAATGGACATCCCAAGCTTTTTAAAATGCTATTATAGGAAGCATTTTGAGTTTTTTTGCGTCTCTAATTATCATTACAAAGTCAAGGTCAGAAAACTGGTAGAATCTTATTCTCAATAGGATTTTGTTCCTGACCATGGAGGACTAACATGGGAATAACTTGAGATTCCAAGGTCTAAATTGGGTGATTCAAGAGCCAAATTAATTTAGACATCCAAGGCTATAACTTGCATGGAAACTATAGTTTTAGAAACTCTATGTCATGGCATGATTTTCTATGTCGTGGCACAAAGGCATCATGCTTTCTAATCCAACAAGGATTATACTTAGATTTAATCTTAGTATAAATATGACTTATTCTTCATCAAGCAGACATTTTACTAAAGGCTAAAAATAGATATTATACATATTTTTTAGTAGATTTCGGAGATTACACAAGATTGATGCCATAAATTATTTAGAGATAAAGATCAAAACAAGATTTTGTAATAATTTAATATTGTTCTTCAGAAAGGTTATTGTTCTTAATCCTAAAAATACGATTTCCTTAAATGTGTTTGTCAATTCTTTCTTATTTGATCATGAGCTAAACTTTTATTTACCAGGACAATGATGTAATATAGTTACTCAATTTTTCAATGTAATATAAGTTTCACTTTTCTATATATGTGTTGATTAATTATTGATTGTATTTATTATTGTTTGAGTGATTGGCCATCATTCAAATTTTTCTAGAATTTTATGATGTTAATTAAGAAATAGGTTATGAGATTTAAACTATGGATAATTACCATGGTTTTTATGATAAACCACGTAGGTAACATGACTTATAGGTTGTAACAATTCAGAGATTGGGCAAAACTTAGAGATAAGAAAATGTGAATTTATATGCTTGTTTCAAATTCTTAAACTTTATGCATTCTTTGTTATATTAGCATAAGACATAATAACATGAGATTAGAATGGTAGTTTTAAGATGAAAATTAGTGAGATAGGTGAGACTTTAAGGTTGAAAATTTAGTTGAATAAGCCTAAGGGTAGAATAGTCATTTAAAGACTTTATTTGGCTCACACCTTTAAAGGTTGTCATGTGTGTAGCGCAAAAATGCATAAAAATTTTATATTTCTATCATGCATAACCATACGTTTTAGGGATACATGACTGTACGCAAGCATATTTTTGGCACGGTTATATAGAGCATGAATTCATTTCAAATCATTTTCAATTCGCTCACACTTCTTAAGTGTTCTAAAGAACTTCCATCAGAGAGTAGAGAGAAGCTAGTTAAGATGTGAGCTGAGAAGAGAAAGGATCTTAGAGAGAGAAAGCATATACATAAGCTTTGGAGGTAAGTGTTTCTTAACTTTTTTTTGTTTGGTCTTGCATCTATGATGGTGATAATTTGTGATTAATTTATGTATAAGCATGATTGCTAATAATTGTTGTGTACTTAAGATGGATCAGTGTAATTAATGAAACATGTAATAAGATTTAAGAATTAATTGTGTTAAACCACCTAGATCTCAGTTATTTGCATGTTCAATTGGTAAATTATATATGTATTGTGGGGTGTTGCTTCCAAGTGCAGAATTGTTGTGATTTCTACCTTGATTAAGTGATATTTGATTATTTAAGGTGTGTTTAATTAGAAACATGCTTAGGATGCTTTTGCTTGATTTGTTGGGTTTGTCACAGCTCAAGGTTGGTGAACATGGTAAAGACATGGAAAGCGTTAGTGTATGTTTGGATTTAGATATGAGTGTGTGGGTGATGTGTTTCATAACTGTGATGTCATTGGTAGTAGGGGTGCTCCAGGGCGTCACCTGAAAGATACATGCTGGAAGTTGTGACTTGCTTTTCTTTTGGCACATGTGCAGCCTCAAAATATTGTTCCATATCCCAAATAAAATTATCTAACTCTTTGTCATCTTTGGTCCCACCAAAAGAATTAGGCTTTGGAATTTTTTGTTTCAAAGAAATTGATGTAAACCTAGCCCTATCTAGTAGCCCTACACTTCTTCATGTTCATGAAATGCAATCAAAAGCCAAAGGAGTCCTAGATATGAAATCTATGGTCTAAGCCAAGCAAATATGCATGCAAATGGCCCAAGGCAGCAAGGCTGTCCAAAAAGAGCTCACATTAGGCTCTCCTAGCCCAACCCATGTTCATCAAGGAGAATTAGGCCCACTTACCAAATTTGGCTTCAATTTGATTCAAAAAGTGGAAGATATGCAAGTTACAAAGTCAAGGGGACATGACTATTTAATTTAAGGAAAAGTGGTATGATTTGTAATTAATAAAGCATGAACTCATTTCTCATTTCAATGGCTTAGAAATTTTGTAATATTTTGTAATTTTATTTTTTTTATTTTTATAATTAATATTAGGGCTTTAATCATGCCTTTAGGAAGACTATATAAAAAGGCATGATGATATTGTAAAAACTAGTTTGATGAATATGCAAAATCTCTTTTATTTTGGTTATTGAGTTTTGGCTCTTGAATTGAATTATTCTTCCTTTATCCAAACTTTAGCCAAAGGTTTGGTGGTGGATTTCCAAGTTGGTGGCTTTGCCTTTATGTTTAGAGTATCATTTGGCTCTTGGTTTTGTTTAATCTTAGTGTTGTATTGGCTTGTTGAATGATTTATGATGAAAATGAGTAGTTTGAGATATTTGGTGATCGTTGGATTTGTTGAGTTGAATGTTAGAAGTGATTAGAGACCCGTTTATATATTTGATCTTTTGAATGCAATTTTAGCCAATTTGATAAATTCACATCAGAAATATTTGAAGTTTAAATGATATTAATGATGTGAATTTTTATTAGTTGATGAAGAAATGATGTAAAATTGACTTATATTGGATGAGTTTGGATATGATTTGAATGAGGATTGGCGTGGATCTATGGCTATTTGGCTAGGTTTTATCATAGCAAAAGTGATGCAAGATTGTGCATTTGTAAGGTGCATAACCATATGATCGCATTCTATAGTGTCATAGTTGTGCGTAACATGCATGATTGGAGCAGTGATGGTGTTGTCTTGTTAGAGACATGATATTCAGGTGTTAAGTCATAGTCATATGTATATGTCAAGTTTGCATTAATTGTAGAGTTTAGGAGGATCGAACCGTGTAACCTTATAGTACACGATTGTGAAGTGTAAGAATTACAAAAAAGTAATTATTTTCAATTATGAAAATTGTAGACTATTAAGTAAGCTTAATTAAGAGAAATTACTAGAAAATTACTCAAATTAATAAAAAGGAAACATTATAAATTTGATAATGAAATTAAAAAAAGAATTATAGTAGAAATCTTGCAATAGTTATTCATAAGAATTAATAAGAGATATTATTAAGAAAAATTTTAATAATACCTTTTAAGAAAACGTTAAGTTTTAATGCATGATAAACATCACAAACATCACATGTCAAAGTAATGTTTTAAGAAAACAGATGTTTTACATTCATAAGTTTTAAAGTAAAAAACTCAATGTTCTAGACATCTCTTAGCAATGGATATGAGAGGACAATTATAATTTCGCACACCCATTAGATAAAAAAACTAGTATCCATTAGAGAGAATATGGTCATAAACCAAGTTAGTCATGCACTAGTTGAACTAACATGGCTACGTTGTTGAATTCTTGTATTCATTAGTCTACTCAAAACAAATGTTTTAAGGATTTTTATACATAGTTTCTTCGAAAAAGAAAGATTTAAAGATAAGTTATATGATGAGATATTTAATTCGATTACAATAAGATTTATAATCCCTTTTTTTTATATGTTTTTTTTTTTTTATCGATGGATATGAGAGGACATCTGTAGGTTCACATACCCATTAAAGAGGGAAACCATAAGATTTTATGTTTGTGCTACTAAAGAGTGTTATGAAATGATTTTGGATGGGATATCATTTGCTTAGATGTTATATAGTTTTCATGTCTGTACAGTTTTCATGTATTTTATATAATTACACTTTATGAGTATTACAATTTGAGCTTTATTAAAGCTTTTTTTACAATTCCATCATCTGTCTATCTCAAAAAGATTGAGATAGAGCTTAATAAAGACCCAAGCAAAAGCCACAAGACTCACCCTAAAAATTACATACAATCAAGCTAGCCCCCCAGCAAAAAATGAGGCCCAAATCCATCTTGAGCAAAATAAATATTAGATAAAATATAGCCCAACCCTTGTACAATTATATCCCATCCCAACCCACCCTAAGAAAGCTTCAATAAGAATAGCACAGGTATACATTAAAAACTACACCAACCTAGCTTGTTGCATTAATTTCATAGCCTAAATTTTCCGCTTGAATCCAAAACCTGTTTCTTTGCCTAATCCTAGGCTAGTTCACTTACTTTAGCCTGCCTAAATCATAAAGGCCACAGAAATGGCCTGTATCACTGCATATGGTTCTTGAGGCTTTGTCTAGAGAATAAGAGCTCTACAAAATATAACCTAAACCACGAAGGGGATCTAACCCTCCCTTACCCTATTATCGCCACAACCTTTATAATTCTTATAAGCTTAAATTCCTTTCCTCAACTATACTCTAACCTACCTCCCCCAAATAAGAGGCTCATTCTAATAAACCCACTTACATAGCTTGCCAAGTCCAAGAATAAGTTTTTCCATAATCCCAACCCAATAAAGTATTAAGCCTATCCCATTTTGCCAAATCCAAGCTCATAAAGTATAAATTTATATAATTCAATTTAGTTTTTTTTTTTTTTTTTAGTAAGTAAAATTTATTTACAACCAAACACAAAAAAAAAAAAAGGAGGTAAGCCTGAACAACCTGAGCTCTATGAAAGAGATCACCCATAGGAAAGCTAGAAAACCAAACCACCACATCAAAACCCAACCCTCTTGAGAGCCTATCTAGGCCTAAGCATAGATTGAACTCAAGAGGGCCAAAACCAAACACAAAGAAAACCCCAACTTTCAAATATTATTTACAATCAAAGAATACATAACCAAAAACCTATGACAAAAGTATTTACATAACCTGTAACAATGTACCCAAGATGTATTTCCAATTTGTGCAAACAGCAAGTATCATAATATCTTGTCATGGCAAGATACATAAGGAACCTGAAGGAGAAAAGAGCACCAACCAAAATGCCTAAGTCAAGAGCAAGCCACCAGTTCTAGCCCTTATCCAAAGCATGCCAATAAAGATAATTGTAACTAGTTTCAATTCCAGCCAAAAACGCAATCCAATACGTCCTAAGAGTAGCTTGAAAATAGTGTTTGAAGTGTCTAAGATGCAACCCTACTTAGACTTCCCAGCCGCTTGCAAAATAGAGGATGGAATGCCATATACCCAACCTACAAGGTGTGTTAAAGCTTATGCACCAGGTCTGACTTTAAGCCTAAAAATAGTAGGCAAGATCACTGCTTTTATCCTAAAAATGCCTCTTTTTTGAGTACTGAGAAAGCCCTTTTTATTGCCCAAAATGCCTTGGATAAGGTCCTAAACATCATGCGTGAAGAAGTCTCCAAAAACCCAAAAAAATTAGCCCTAAATTTGGAAAATATGCAAATTTTACTGTTCATAGAACAACTTTTGTAAATAGTAAAAATAGTTTTAGCCTTAGAAACAGCAGCGAAAAAGGCTTTTCGGAAGGTGCAAATTTTGGCAAAAGTATCCTTGCAAGTGTAACTATACACATAGCTCTTGATCCAACCTTCTTTGTCCCTAAAATCCTTGTAAACACTAAAATGAACCTTGAGTTAGAAGGCATGCACCACCACAATAATAAAATTGCTCCACCAAGTAGAAATTCTAGCCAATGAAGTGCAATTTTTGCCTAACTAGTTCCCGCACATGTAATCTTTTGGTAGTTTTTTAGAACAACTATCGCCCCTCTTAATTTGCTTGAAATGTCAAACTTGACCATTGGGGTGGGAAATCATGGAAAATCTCCTTTTAAGAACTTGTCCACTATTTATAAGACCACCAAAAATCTACCTTACAATATCTAAAAAAAAGAAGTAACCATGCCCTGACGTAATTTGATCATTCGGCCTAATCACACCATAAAGAATAGCAGTTATTCTCACATTATACAACCTGCCCATTTTGCCATGCTTGAAGTTCCCCAAAACCACAACTGTTAAGGCCTTTGAGAATCCCAGCAAATCAACAAGGAAACTGGAATCAACACTGATTTTACTATTCACAAAATAGGACTTGTGAACAGTACAAACAGTATTTATAATGCCAATCTTCAATAAATCACTTTTTTCAATGGCGTAAACTTTGGCAAAGGTATCCCCACACGCGAGAAAAGTGGCATAACAGTTGAACCAACCTTCTATACCCTTGGAGGACATGTAAAACCCAAAATGCTTCTTGATTTGAAAGGGGTGAAGAACTAAAGCATAAGTGAACAAATCCTCTTTGCCCAAATACCTCATTCCTAAGTTACACCCTTTGCCAAATTGATGCCCACATATGTAAATTTAGTGAGTCCCTTGGACCATCCATTGCCTTGCTCAAAAGGTAAGTGATGTTAAAA
>JAJEJH010001573.1:0-21901 GCA_026122585.1 Anacardium occidentale
TATAATCGAGATGAGATATTTCCACATTCACATGTAATTATAAAGAAAACAAAATAATTAATTAGCAAAGAATTATTTATTATTTCTATAATATTTTAAAAATTTTTAGCTATGCCAAAGTGTCCATATATTTATTATAATAATATTCAACATTCTTTTTGTTTAATTAAAGAATGTATCTTCTGCAAGGTGGTGCGGTGGATTTGATCTCATTTTAGTTAGATTTTTTATTATTCTAGTCGAAAGCTATGAACAAGTCCAAAATAATTTATTTAGTTCTATAATCTATTCCTCTTGATTAATTGATTAAGTATTATTGAAAGAATTGTATTGAAATAAAAGATTTTCTATCCCCAACCCAAATTCTATAGCTTACACCTAAGATTTAGTCATATAAGTAAAATTTTATTTTAATAATTAATTCCACACTCATATTATGTAAGTCAAGAATTTTATTTTAATATGTCATGATATACTAGAAATTTTTATTTAAATTTATGATGATTTACTTGATAGAGAAAGTAAGAAAATAAGATTTTTTTTTTTTATCTCAATTGCTTACGACCAGCATATACAAAGAGAATTTATAATACAATTGAACTAGAAATTAGAAAGTAAATAAGGAAGAAAATAAAGAGACTAATTAGCTCTAAACTAGGTAATAAAAGATATACAATAATTATATATAATAGTTGTACAATCTCTAATCTAGGAAAGGAAAAAAAATTTAAGGGAAGAAAATCTCAATAGATTTAATTTAAATTTCTAAATATTAAAAATATCAATTCATAAATATATCCGCCGGTTTCTCCTTGGATTGTGGTAGTGGTGGACGAATCAAAATTCAAAAGAAAAGAAAACAATAGTAAAGATTAAAGAATGGTTATCTTCATTATGAAATTCAAGAAATTAGAAAAAAGGTTCGGACTTTATAATTTAATCTGTTCCCCCACATAAATTAATGTGGCATGGCAATCATTATCGAACATGGCTGCCACCCCATTCTTTCGAACCTTTATTCATCTCTCTAACTCAACTTCACCAACTCCCCTTCTTCCCTTAAATTTATTTCATTCATTCATATGTTTATATATAAATCAATTCATGCCACCTTGTTCCACGGCAAACCCTATTTCCCCAACAATGGCTTCGCTCACAAACTCAATCTCATTCTTCATTTTTGTGCTCCTTTTCATCACCTCGAGTTCTCATGCAGCTCACAGTGGCGGCTACAACAGCGTCGTGAACGAATATTTATCTCCTCAAAATGCCGCGCGCGCAGTGGTGAGGGTGCGCCCGTTGCAGTGGGATTCGAAGGTGGAAGACTACGCCAAGTGGTATGCGAATCAGCGGAAGCATGATTGTGCGTTGCAGCATTCGAATGGGCCGTACGGGGAGAATATTTTTTGGGGGAGTGGCGACGACTGGACGCCGGCGCAAGCGGTGGCTGCATGGCTGTCGGAGAAGAGTTTGTATGATTATTCGTCGAATTCCTGTGACGGGGGAAGTGATTGTGGGCATTATACACAGATTATTTGGGGTAGAACAAGAAGAATTGGGTGTGCTAGAGTGGTTTGTGACGATGATAAAGGCGTTTTCATTACTTGTAACTATGATCCTCCTGGTAATTTTATTGGAGAGAGGCCTTACTAAATTATCAGAGCCACCATGACTATGATAAAGATGAAGATGTTTCAGAAAATTTTGTAAGTTTTTTCTTCTAATTCTCTGAAAATAGAGAATGATGAATAGTGCATCTGTATCATGTAAATGGCCTTCTGAGACCCATTTTTTGAATAATTTTCATTTCGAATATCATTTTATTGTTAAATCATATGGATTTCGGTCTCACAATAAGCCAGAGTACTAAAATAAACGAAGGTTCTTTCTTTTTTATAGCTGTGAACTGCGAAGAACGACTTTGTTTTCCAGAAAGCAGACCGACTTATGTTTTATTTCTTGTTTTTATCAAATTTTGTCAACTATGAATTCAGGGTGGATAAAAGCGCGTCGAGCACAAGTTTGTTTTGGCTTAAGGGGCGTTGAAGTAGGGTTCAGGACAAAACTGAGTTCAGAGAGGTACTCTGATCAAGCTAAAATAGTTTGATACTCTAATCAAGATAAAATAGTTGGAATTCATACCGTTTGGATTAAAGCAGTATTGTTTTATTAAATTCTTCTAAATTTGTGAATTTAGTGGGTTGAACTTTTCTCAAACTCAAGTTTAAACTTGAATTTGACTACAAAAACCTTTAAACTTAAGTTTGAACTTAAAATCAATTAAACTAAATTAATAATTGAGTTAAAATTAATTCGTTTTGAATTTGTTCTTTAAGCCTATGAATTCTAATTCTAATTCTACTGATCATCAACTCTGTTTCCAAGGGGATTTCGTTTACATATCTTGGAGATAGATTAAGCACCTGGAAAGAGAGGAAAATTAGAAAATAATGGGAGATAAAAGAGATAAAATGGGGCCAATTCCAGACAAGTATTATTATATGGGTTCCAGCAATGAAGGAAAAATCAAGGAGTTCTCAATTTGCAAAATTCTCAGTTGAATGTATAAAGATTCCTATTTTATGCCCATTTGTAATCTCAAACTGCAAATTGAGCATTAGGCTTGGGTGGGGTGGGGCGGGGCGGGGCTCTGTGTTCCCCTAAATTATTATCTAAATGCCCTTTTCACCTCATTCATTCATAATTCTAAAAATAATTTTAATATGCCCTATCAAAATTTGATGGACAATACTTTTTTTTTAGTAAAAGATAAAATATTTTTCTTATGAACTTGCAATATATTTCATTTTTTTTATATTTTTTTTTCATAGTATATTTTTTAATTATTGATGAAAAAAATTAGTATCAGTTAGTGTATATGGGATTGTTATAAAATGTTTTAGGCTATAACAATTTAAGTGTTTGATTAAAAAAAACTTTTAAAAGTAAATAAGTTTAAAGTTAGATTACGAAATTATATGATTTATATATAAAAAATAAAATTATATGTACAAACATTGCTGATTAACAAATTAACGTGATGATATGTGATTGAGTAATATAATTATTTATTTTATCTTTCATTTTAAATTCATTTAATTATATATTGTTAAATTAATTGGTATGAATATGTTTATACATATATTTTTTCTCTTTGTAAAAGGATTTGCAAAGTCGTGTGCACCTTTTAAAACAAATTAATTGGCACATTTCAGCCAATTATATTCACCTTAAACCAGGTTTAATACTTTTGCTTGAATAATTTCAAATTTTTGCCAAGACATATAATTCATTCTCTTGTGATCATATGTTAATAATAATTATATCCGAAAGAAATCATAGTTTAATTAAAAATAAAAATGGAAAAAATATAATCCATTATTGATACCTAAGATCCGAAATCAAGGTTGTCAATGGATGATTATAGTTTGGGAAGAAACTAAGATAAGGTGCGCGATATCCTTTGAGCATGAAATAACTCAAAAGAGACGTATAAATGAGATATGATATTGTAAATGGAAATAAATTTATTAGTGTTTTGGTTTAAAAGAGTGTTTAATAAAATAATTAAAATTTTCCCAATAAAAAGAATCTTTTGACAAAAGTTAGAGAGCTCAAGAATAAAATTTTGTTCTCAAGGGCGAATAATAAACTTAAAATTCAGCAGAGGTGTAAATTATTTCGATTCGAATTCACCCATAATTTTGCTTATTTAGTTATTCATCTAAACTTTCGTATCTTCATGTGTAATTGGCTAAAAAATATACAGCATAATTAATCAGCAAGACTCTAATCACACCAGACCATATTAACATTCATACATTAACTAACTATAATTTTAGTACCTTAACACACACTCAAATTAACACTAATTATAAGATTTTCACACTAATTATCAAATCAATAAATCTTCCTTAACCCACAATTAATACGGCCTCTCACCAACATAATTCCCCGGCGGATCATAATTACAAGTCATAAACACATCCCCGTTGTCGCAAACAACACGAGCACACCCAATTCTTCGCGTATTCCTCCACACAATTTGCGTATAATGCCCGCACATTTGCCCCGCCTGGCAGGTGTTGGTGGCGTACGTATAATATTTCTCTTCCCCAGCCCATACAGAAACAGCGTCACTTGGCGTCCACGTTGAGCCGCTGCCCCAAAAGATGTTCTCGCCGAGCTTGAAATTGTCTTCCGGGAACGAGTGTTGCAGCTTGCAATCCGCTTTTCTTTGGCCCGCCCACCACTCCGCGTACTTCTCGAGCTCGAAATCCCACATCAGAGGGAACTCCCACTTGGTGGCTCTGACTAAATTGTGGGCGAACAGGAACTGGAGGGCCTCGCCGATGCAGCCCCAGCAGAGTTGCTTGGAGATTTTGTAGATGGTAGCATTGTCCGGCGGCTTTGCATAGGGAGTTTCTGGTGTGGGAGATGATTTAGCTAATGAGAGAAATAGAGTGAGGACGAAAAGGAAGAGGAGGAGTTGGGGTTTCATTTTTTTTTTTTCTTGGTGGAGAATGGATCGACTACGAGAGAAAGTTGGAGTGGTGGCTTGGTTTTGTGGCACGAAATTTGAAGGATCTGTTGTTTATATAACTTCAAGAAGAAGTTCATGTCTTGGCTTCATTTGAGAAGAAGAAACAAAAACTGCATTATTGAAAGAGAATCTTGGGTGTATCACGGGACATTTTTTATGCCTGTTTAATCACATTGCATCACTCCTTTATGAAAATTCATCAATTTGAATAAGAAAATGGTAAAATTCAAAGTGGCAAACCTAGTTCGACCTGTGTAAGATTTGATTTAATTGTTCACCATTAAAGTTTGAACCAATAGTTTTTCGGCGGCCAAAGGACATTTTCCCACCCATAGTTTGAGGCGGGGACAAAGTCCCACCCGCTCACTTTTAAAAGCCCAAACTCCCACCCTTCATCCAATTTTCATCTAAATTCATTAACCCATTTGATGAAATGATAAAAATACCCTTATTAATAAAAATTTATAATAAAAATATAAAATAATATTTAAATATATTAAAAATTATAAAAAAATTTAAAAAATTTTATAAAATTATAAAAAATATTTAAATTTTAAAAAAATAAAAAGCCAGCCACCGCCGTCGCTCCGGCGGCGGTGGCCGCAGCAAATGGCACCAGGTGGCCGTTCCGGTCACCTGGTTCCAAGGGAGGCCAGATCTGACCTCCCGAGTCGACGGAGGAGGCCAGATCTGGCCACCTCCACCCGAAACCTTGGCCGAAAATGGCAGTTGGGGCCAAAGCCGGCCATCTCCAACCGTTTCCGACCCTTTTTTTACCGGAGGAGGCCAGATCTGGCCTCTCTTGGATCCAGGTGGCCGGAACGGCCACCTGGTGCCATTTGATGAGGCCACCGCCGCCGGCGCGGTGGCGGTGGCTGGCTTTTATTTTTTAAAATTTAAGTTTTTTTTTATAATTTTATAAAATTTTTTAAATTTTTTTTTAAATTTTAATATATTTTTTTATATATATAAATATTATTTTATATTTTTATAAATTTTAACTGTAAAATGATAAATTTGCCCCTTGACTCACTGTTGACTGTTAGATTTAACAGTCAACGGGTGGGACTTCGGGTTTTCTAAACTTAGCGGGTGGGACTTTGTCCCCGCCTCAAACTATGGGTGGGAAAATGTCGTTTGGCCTTTTTCGGCTTTTCAAAACTTAAAGTACCATTTCAACAAACCTCAGGGGAAAATAATTTTTTGGCAAAAAAAGAATGTATAACTCAGCACGTTTGTCTCCATCATATTTTACTTCAGTAATGGAAAAGCTGATTAGAGAATTTTAAATTGTGAAAAAAAAAAATAAAATAAAATAAAACCTTCAGTGCGAACAAAAAATAAGGAACATCTGATGGTTTAGTGGGGCAGGAGATTTGTGCATGGAGAACTCAAAGACGAGTCCCGTGAGCTGGTTTTATGACTTATATGTTGCACCCGTGAACTCTATGTTGTTGGTATTCGAGGACAATGGTGGCCGCCATGGATCATTCCAGAGAATATAATTAGACTGGCATCAAATTTTATATCAGACGTGTCTAACCAGATATTGGATCTTCTGGTTCTAAAATTTTCGGCTCACAGAGTGTTTTCTCAATCATTGTTACAACTTTTTCAAGTGAATTACAACCTGTGGAGGTCAGGAGATTGCTTCTGGAATAATCTTAGTTGGTCCACAAAAGTAGAAACAACTAACATATGAAGTCAATTTATCCATTAGAAGGAATTGTTTATTTATTTATTTTTTGTGTTTCACTGGGCCTAAGCCCAGAATTTTATTATATTGGAAAAGATCGGAATCTTTGGATTAAAAATCCAAATGCTGGAGAGTATTATAATTAAAGCCCAGGCCCCGTTTCTTTATCAAAGTTCTGTGCTCCAGCATGAGCCATTTATGAAATTGAGCAAATATAACATGGTTCGAGGACAATTTTATCTGTTTCTCCATTTCTATTTTGGATCAAGAACTTGAATGATGCCGTAGATCTTACAACTAATTGCCTTCACAATGTTCTTAGAAAGATAATAAATCTGCTTGCAAGCTCAGGAGGTGCACAAGGCATTACTCTTTCAAGGCCAAAGGATTTATTCCCACCCATAGTTTGAAACATGGACAAATTTCCATCTTCTAAGTTTCAAAAGCCTAAACTCTCATCTTTCAATCAAATTTAATATTAAAAATAATGGTGTATAATAATAACTCAGAGGTATTTTTGTCCTTTTAAAATTAAAATTTTATAAATTAATAAAATAAATTTTATATAAATATGAAATATTTAAAAATTTAAAAATATATTTAAGAAGTTTTAAAATTTAAAATATTAAAGCAACCATCGTCGTCGATGACTGCCCATAATGGAACCAAATGGCCACTTGGTTCTAGGGGAGATTAGATCTGACCTCCCTGTTCGGTGGAGACAACTAAATTTGGCCGTCTTCGACAGAAGTAGGAGCCGAAAAAGATCGAAAAAGGTCGGTCTTGTTTTCAATGACTGTTTTTAACCATTTTTTTCTAACGGAGACAGTCAGATCTGACTTCTTCCATTGAATGGGGAGGTCAGATCTGGCCTCCACCGGTGGTCATGGCTATTTTATTTTTCAAATTTAAAATATTTTTTAATTTTTTTTTAAATTTTTATATTTAAAAATTATTTTATAATTTTATTATAATTTTTTTTAAAAAAGATATTTTAGTCTTTTTATTTAAAAAATTATAAAAAATGTTTAAAATTTGAATGAAAAGTGGAAGTTTGGGTTTTTGAAACTTAGAGGGTGAGAATTTGTCCTCACGTTAATCAAACTATGGGTGAGCTCCCACCTTAATCAAAGTATGGGTGAGAATAAGTCGTTTGGCCTATCTTTCAATATGGATTAAAGTTTCCAGCTCTTTTATTTGTGTGAGTGGGGTTAAGAAGAGAAGAGAGAGTTGTAAAGCCCCAAAAACAATATGGCAAATAACCTAGAGGGGGGGTGAATAGGTTATTTAAAAATATTTTGTAATTTTAAATCTTTTCTTATTCTACCAACTCAATTAAGCATATAATTCAAATTAAACACAACCAAACAAATTAATAATATAAACACGAATTTAAAGAGAGTAAGGGAAAAGAAATGCTCAGCCGATTTATAGTGGTTCGAAGCTTCTCCACGCCTCCTACGTCCACTACTCCAAGCAACCCCACTTGAAGATTTTCCTTCCACTAACTTTAACCCAAAGTTACAATAGTTTTTTTTCAACAAGGGAATTTCGCCCTTAACACTAGTTTTGATACAAGGGATTGCGCCCTTAACTTAGTTTTAACAGGGATTACGCCCCACACTAGTTTCACGGGATTTTGCCCAAGGGTTTGTGGAAAATTACAATGTTTTTGCCTCACAAGGCTAATACAACAATTTGGCTAAGGTTTCTCTCTAAAGGTTTACAAATAAGCTTTTGTGAGAGAACAATGGAGAAGAGTTTAGAGAATGAAAGAGTAGAAGGTTTAGGCTTGATTCTCTCTAACCCTTCAATCTTCAAATCAGCTCCAATTTATAGGAAATGGAAAATTCTAGCCGTTACTGCTGATTTGAGAGCCGTTGGAGAGTTTCTGGAAAACTGCACGGGCGTGTCCTCTTGATGCACGGTCGTGCTTTCCTTTTTCTGTATTTCCAACGGTTAATTTTGTGCAAGCACGGGCGTGCATATTTGCAACACACGGGCGTGTGTTATTTTCCTTCCAGACGCCTTCAGATTCCAGAAGCTTACACGGGTACACGCACGGGAGACGCACGGCTGCACTTTGGCCTTGCACACGGGCGTGTGGTTTATGCTACACGGTCGTGTGTGTCATTCTCCTTTGACACACGGTTGTGTCCTTTGCAGCACACGGTCGTGTGCTCCCTGTAGCTTGACACACGGCTGTGTCATTTGCACACGGGCGTGTGTAACATTTTTCCTTGACACACGGCTGTGTGTCTTTTGGCACACGGGCATGTGCGTTCTCTTCCCTTGACACACGGCTGTGTGTTATTCAACACACGGGCGTGTGTGTTCTTCTCAGCACAACATGGGCGTGTAACTTCCAATTCTCCATGCACCGGCGTGTGTTGCTTTAAGACACGGGCGTGCGTAGCTTTGATGCATGACACGGGCGTGTGCAGCTCAATACACGGGCGTGTGTGGCTCCAAATGCTGAATACACGGCCGTGTGAGTCTTCAATTGCTCATGTGCATACATGTTCCTGCAAAACAGCTTTTCGATCCGATTTCGATCATGAACCAAGTTCATGCCAGGGGTAATTTGGTCATTTTATAAATTTTAACATATTTTCGGAATCATCAAAACACTAAGGGTTCAACAAGAGTTAAATGTCGTCAAATAAGAAAAACTAAAACAATTATGAGTATAGTTTATATAACCCATAATAATAAGTATTTTATTAGAATAAAAAATTTGAGTACGGTTACCAATAGAGGTGGGTACAATGCTTGGTCTAGATTTAAGCTACGCCCAAATAGGTCCGTACAAGGTCGGCCTAGTTGGTATCGTTATAGGGCCAAGCTGGGTTGAGTCCCAAGGCCCGAGATGAGGGACCAATTCGAGAGATTGGTTTGGGCTTTATGATAAAAATTTAAAAATTAAAATTGCACTTCTACCCTAGTGGTCATTATATATATATATATATATATATATATATATATAAATACGAGTCCAAGGATATTTGCCACTTGTAATAGGAAAATCCTTGATAACTGACTGGGGAAAGTGACTGTTCTGTTGTGAGATAGCTTATTTTTACACTTCTTTGGGCTCTAGTGACTTCTGAACTGGGAAGCAGTTGTCTTTGATATTTAGATGAATTTTTTCTTTTATCTTTTGGAATTTTTTCTGTTATTTTTTGGATCAGGACTCCTTCGGAGCGTGCAGAATTTTTTTCAAGTTTTATTGTTGGACTGTGATGCTGTGAGTACTTTCTATTTTGCTGATGGACAACTTCTTCATCCTTTCGTAAACAATGGTAGTCAATAAAGTTGATATTTGTATTATTAATAGAAGAATGGATATGCATCCATTCTCTGGATAGTGATATGATTAAAAGTGAAACATATATCTTTGACATTTCCTTACTGTCACAGCTGCCTTTTCTTGAAAGGGGAGCATCGCAAACAACTCATTTGGTTGCTGGGAGAACTGGAAAGCTTCTCTTACTAAATGATGGGGATAATGAAAAGCCTCCCCTTCTCCTTCAAATGATTAATGATTAATGATTTTGGATGATTTAAAATTCTTGTGAGTGTTAATTAATCTATAATACATTTTTTTTTTTCAATTTTCAGCCCTTAATGATTGATAACCTTTTGTTATTCATATAAACATATTGTGACGTGTAGATCAGCTTTACGTGCATTTAAGCGCCGTGTGGCCTGTGCAAACCTTAATTATGATCGTATCCTTGTTGAAGAGATAAATCATGTAAGCTTTTTCTTGGTCTTTTATGTAAATTCATGTTTACCTTCACCAATCTTGATGATGTCAATTCGGCGTCAACGTGAACTTCGGATGGGAGTCTTGTTTTCTTATTTGCAATTTCACATCAAATGTCCGCTTGGCTTCTAATAGAAAAAAAAAAAAAACATATATGTTCAGTGAGATGTTACTTTAACAAACATCGTCGCCTATTTCTTTGTTCCTCTTCATTTTCAGTCCAATCTTCTCGTGACTGTTGAAAAATATCCTCATATAGTTCACATTGAACAAGCAACTGTGGACGGCCATAACAATAAAGCATTGACAGTTGGCTTAGAAGGTATGTTGAATTTCTTTAGGCATTCCTTTGCTGAATCATTTTGACGAAGCAAAATGTCAAAAGTGCAGCCTTTGCCGACCCTATACAATCTTTGGGAATTAAATTAGTTATCAATTTCCATTCTATGTTTGTGTTATTAATTGTGTATAAATTGGGATTATTCTAAATAATAATTAGATTAATTTACCACTCAACTTTTACCAAGGTATCATAGCCTTAATTACATTGTTCTTGGATTGGACCTTTTTTTCCTCTCTTAATATTTAACCTACACCCCTCCTGATATCACCTTTAAGATTGTAAAACTATGATGACACAGACCTGTCAAACAACTTGTAAAAACGATAGGACCACTAAATTCATTGGAAAAGAGGTCCCACTTTAGAGCAATGAGTGGCAGAACATCCAAGTAATGTATAGGCTGAAGAAGAAGAGTTATTTGAGCTGGTCTCAATTGATTCACACATTCTTAGAAGGAAAAGACAAAGTCAGTTATATACTTGAAAGTAGGGGATCTGAAATTTTTTTATTGGGATAAAGAAGATTCTATGATGATATTTTGACTATGGAATTCGAAGGTGCTGGAGATTAGGGATACGATCATGGTCCTGAATTCTGCCAAGGAAATTTTGGAGGTTGTAAAGATTACATATTCAAAAGTTCGTGATGCAGTCCAAATTTACAAGATTAAAACTAAGGTGACGACTACCAAACTGGGAACTTATGCAATCACCTAGTATCCATTCTCTTGTAGACATTACGACACCGTATAGATTATTATCATTGTATCGAGATTAAGTGTAGTGATGATGCAATGTTGCTCAGAAGGTTTGTTGCAAAGGAGAGAATATATGATTTTCTTATTGGCCTGAATTATGAATTTGATGCAGTTTGAGTACAAATTCTCAAGAAAGAAGATTTTCCCTCCTTTAATGAAGTCATTGCCATTGTTCATGCTAAAGAAGGAAAGAGGAGAGTAATGCTCAAGTCACCTATTGTGGAATGATCAACTTTGGTATCTAAGGTATCAAATGCAAAGAGTTTGGTTCAAATCGATATTCTAACAAATCCAAGAAGCAATTTGACCTATTGAAGCCAAACAAGAACATCTCTGCTCTTTGCCGTGCAATTGTTGCAAAAAGGCTTGTCACACAACAAATAAGTGTTGGAAACTTCTTCGTAAACCTCTTAGGATGAACAATCAAAAGGACAGGGATTCGCATACATGGCAAATACTCAACAAACGACTGAAGAGGATCCTAATGCATATTCGAGAATAATTGAACTCAATAAAGAAGTGACTGAAAAATTTTAAATGTTTATTGGAGTCATCAGAGAAACCAATAGGAATAAGTAGTTGTACTTTGGCCTTCACATGTATTTCTTTCTCTTCTCATACACTTAATGCTTTGGATATAATGTATCCAAATGTATGGATGCTTGACTTATGAGCCACAAACCGTATGACTTATTTTTTTGACAAATTTGGTTCATATACACCATATCCAAGTAATAAGAAAATAACCATTGATGATGGTTCAGTAATCATAGTTGCTAGTCAAGGAGATATGAGTGTAAATAATTATATCTCTAAAAAAAAACACTTCATCTGGCTAGGTTGTTTACTAATCTTACGTTAATCCAAAAACTCACCAAAGATTCTTATTACAACGTCAATTTTCATCCATATCATTATGAGTTTTAGGAAAAGGGCATGAGGAGGATGATTGGACATGCTAGAGAGAGATGTGTTTTACTGCCTTGAAGAATCTAGTGAGCAAGTTAATCAACAATTGTTTCACTTTATCATTTCTGGTCAAGTCATCCAAATCTAATAAAGACAAAATTTGTCTTTAACACCTTTGTCTTGGTCATTTTTCCTTTAGTATTTTCAACATTATGTTTCCTTGATTGTTTAAGGGATTAGCTATTGATGATTTCAATTATGATCTTTATGAACTTGCAAAACATAAGCAAGTTCAATTCCCAATTAGTAAAGAAATAAATCTTTCCTTGTCCTTTTACAATTACTCATAGTGACATTTAAGGGTCTTCCACCTTTCTTATTGTTTCTAGGACTTGATAGTTTGATTCCTTCATTAATGATTGTACTTGTGTGACATGGTTATTTCTTTTGAAACATAGATCTTAAGTGAGCTAAATATTTTCGGGCTTTTAGGATATGATCCAAACATAATTCAATTTGGGAATTAGAAAATTATATTTGGATAATGCAAAAAAATACTTCAACAAGTCTTTATCTTTTTATTTTTAGGAAGATGGTATAACCCATGAATCATCACGTGTTAATACTCCCTATTAAAATAAGATTGTTAAAAAGAAAAATTCACATCTTTAAGCTATTACGAAAACACTTATTTCAAAATAATGTTTCAGAACAATATAGGGGGAAGTAATTTTCATTACCAACCCATCTTATAAACAAGTTACCCTAAAAACCTTGGTTCCCAAAGTCTAGTATAACTCACAAAATTCTTTTCCACCTTTAGGGTCTCCAATGGATTTTCCCTTAAAATCTTTGGTTGTTTGTCTTCTATACATGTCTATTCTCGAACTAAATGCAAACTTGACCTGGTGGCCTTCAGATGTATTTTTCTTGGTTACTATTCCACTTAAAAAGGTTATATCAAACGAAGAAATTTTTATGTTTCTATCGATGCTATTTTGTTAAACATGAATCCTTTTTTACTAGCCTTTCTCAAAGGGCATATTACTTTTAGAAAAGAAGGATAAGTCATATTTGTTGCCTACATTTCTAAAATATTTGATTTTAGTCTCTTTTGTTCTAATCTTTACCCAAAAAAAAAAAAAAAATGGAGGTTGACCTCCTATTAATAACAGATTTTACATAGTTTGCACCTGTATAGGCTTCGAGTATTAATTCCTCTCTCTTCTTGAATAAAATTCCTCTGCTTGGTGATCCTTTTAGATGCTATAAAATTCAATGAACTTCTTTGAGATGTGGTTCTTTAGGATTATGCATGAACTAACTTAAAACACTTGTAACATAACTAGTATCTAGTCTAGTATGAGACAAATAAATGAATCTTCCAACAAGTCTTTGGTAGGAGCTTTTATCTACTACAATATCATCTAAGGCATCTTCAAGTCAAAGATTAGATTTTATAAGTGTATTAACTACCTTGCTTTGAAGTTTCCTAATTTCGTTCAACAAATCTAAGACATTTTTATTGGGATACAAAAATCCCTTGCTGAGAATGTGAAATTCAATCCCCAAAAATACTTTAATCTTCTTATTTCACTAAATACTTCTTCAAGTTCTCCATTTTATTTGCATCATTCTCGGTCACCATAGTATCATGCACATATACTAATACTGCTGTAACTCTTCTTGAAGTCGAGTGGTTCACAAACAAGGTATGATTACTGACCATGATTGTCTATATCTTATACCAAGCATGAATTTTGTAAATTTCTCACCAAGCTCTAAGAGATTGTTTTAGCCTATACAAGACTTTTCTCAATCTGCATTCGACATCCTTGTTTGCTTTTGAATCAAAACCTGGTGGCACTTTCGTTTAAATTTCCTCCTTTTGATTACCATGCATGTAGGACCCGCCGCCCCGAGTACCCCTACTGCTGAAAGATACTGATCTTTTATTAATTAAACTGGAAATCTGGGTACCCGAGACGGGAATCCTACGAAAAAGAAAGAAATCTGCTACTATACACTGTAAGCGGAAGCTGAAACTGATACTGAAATATACAATGAGCCCAACTGGCTTAATATATATATATATATATATATACTGTTTCTGTACAACATTCTTTACACCTGGAAATGTACAAAATACATACAAGACCTCACAGGTCCAAAAACTGAAAAGAAAATACATCGGAAAGTGTGGGTGGGGTCTCCCCTCGCAAGCATCAGTCCACCCGCTCCTCGCCAGCAGCCAAACCTGAAAAGGAAGGAAGAAGGAAAGGGATGAGTGATGAAAATCACTCAGTAAGCATTCCTTACTTCCCTCGACCCAAGCAAGCAACAAACAAGGGCACACATACCTGGTCGACCCTATACATGCATCTATGCGCTTGCGGGTGTTGATTCTGATTATTCTGGATTAACTGTTATCTGATTACTGATTTCTGATTATCTGATTAGTCATGCCAATATGTACGTGTAATGACATGCTGAGCTGGAAACTGAAAATGACTGATGATGCATGCATCTGTCTATCTGAATCTGAATGTACCCAAAGGTACCTGCTGTGCTGATCAGGCTGATGAACACAGGGATTCGACATCCTGGCCAAGTGGGCTAAAAAATTCTAGCTACTGGCTAGAAAACTGAAACTGATCTGCTGATATGCTGCTGAGCTGACTGACTGGTGTCAGAAAGCTGGGTCCCACAGATGCCCCCTCGAGTTCACCCCAAAACTGAAACCCATACATTGGGTTCTAACTGCTGAAATCTACTGAATTCAGATCCCTGGATCCTCATTTAGTCTACATGCTGTGCTATGCATGCTTATGCATCTGTTCTTAGCTGAAATCTGGATTATCTGATGATTATTAGGCCTTGGATGGATTACCAAACCTTTAACAATTCATTTCTGCCTTTTTCTGGAAAAATCTGGAAGGCACACGACCGTGCAAGGAAGGCACACGGTCGTGCACGCAGCACACACGGCCGTGCTGGACAAGGGCACACGGGCGTGTGCCCCAGCACACGGGACCGTGTGCTGGCCGTGCGTCTGGGCGTGTGTGCTTCTGGAATTTCTGGGCCATTTCACGCAAAGATGGGACACACGGCCGTGTCCCTCAGGACACACGGTCGTGTCCCTGCGTTTCCGGCCCGTGTGCACTTCGTGCACACGGCCGTGTCCTTGCGAGAACAAGGGCACACGGGCGTGCTCTTGCGGGCACACGGTCGTGTGTCTTGTTCTGCTCAGACATGGTTCGTCTGAAACGCACTGGAAATCATCCGAAACTCAACCAATCTGTAATTAATCACAAACACACATCCAAGGCACTTCTATATACACATATCATGCATCAATTTCATCTTCCATCCACTTCTACTGAATTCACCATGGCAACTCAACCATTTCTCTCACATCACACACACAAGCAAAGCAAGCATGTTATTGGATGGGAAATAATCATCTCATACATCATATATCATCACATATACTCAACCAAACATGCTGAAAATGGAAACACACGTTTCCAACCACAACAAACATGCATCAAAGCAAGCTGGAAGCACGGGAAGAAGTAAGAAACACTTACCTCTTGACATGGCTACTGGGAATTCTAATCCAAGCTATTCTCTCTGGTCTCTGGCTGGATTGGGAGCTGCTGGGAACTGAATCTCGCGTCTAGGGCTGAGAGCTGCTGAAACAAAGAAGAGAGCTGGCTGAAACGGATGAGAAATGCAATAAACTCTCATCTCTCTCTCTTTTCTACCCACCTGCACGGGCGTGCAGGGAAAAGTGCACGGGAGTGCACCAGGGAAAATGAAGGAAATTCATTTCCCGCGCTTCGCATGATTAAAACCTCCCTAAAGGCATCATACGAAGGCCACACAGCCCTGGAAAACTACTATCTCACCCCTGAACTCTTCTAGACCCCCAATCTATCTCTGAATTCTATTTCTAACCCCAAAACTCTACCCCTAAGGGCTTTCTAAAAACCTGGGATGTTACATTCCTCCCCTCTTATAAAAATTCCGACCTCGGAATTACCTGAACAACTCGGGGAACCTATCCCTGATCTCAGACTCTACCTCCCAGGTTGCTTCTTCTACACGCTGGCTGCGCCACAAAACTTTGACCAGTGGGATTTCTTTATTTCTGAGGACTTTAACTCTGTAGTCCAGGATCTGAACTGGAAGCTCTTGGTAGCTCAAGTCTTCTGCCAACTCTATCTCTGAAAACTGTAACACATGAGACGGATTACCCACATATTTCCTCAACTGTGACACGTGAAAGACATTGTGGATTCTGTCCATACTGGCTGGCAGCGCTAATCTGTAGGCGACTGTCCCTACTTTCTCAAAGATCTCGTAGGGACCAATAAATCTGGGCGCTAACTTTCCTTTCTTCCCAAATCTGAGGACTTGCCTGTAGGGAGCAATCCTCAGAAACACCTTATCGCCCACTGAAAACTCTATCTCTCTGCGCCGAAGATCAGCATAACTCTTCTGACGATCCTGGGCCTGTCTCATCCTCTGCCTAATGATCTTGACCTGCTCAATCATCCTCTGAGTAGTCTCTGGTCCCACTGCTGTCTCAAGAGAATCTCTCTCCCCAATCTCATCCCAATGGAGAGGAGATCTGCACTTCCGACCATACAACGCCTCGAATGGAGCCATCTGAATTGTCGCCTGGTAACTGTTGTTGTAGGCGAACTCCATTAGAGGAATCAACTCTGCCCAATCGGTCTGGAAGTCCATACAACAAGCTCTCAGCATATCTTCCAATACCTTATTCACCCTCTCAGTCTGGCCATCTGTCTGAGGGTGATATGCTGAGCTGAAATGCAGCCTGGTTCCCAATGCTCTCTGCAGAGACCTCCAGAAGGCTGACAGAAATCTGGAGTCCCTGTCTGACACTATCGTCCTGGGAACCCCGTGGAGTCTCATCACCTCTCTGATGTAAAGCCTGGCTAGCTGCTCTGTAGACATTCCCTGTCTAACTGGCAGGAAATGTGCTGACTTACTGAGCCTATCCACAACCACCCAAACTCTATCATATCCCCGTTGGACTCTGGGAAGACCCGAGATGAAGTCCATGGAGATATCATCCCATTTCCACTCAGGAATACTCAAGGAGTGAAGTAATCCTGAGGGTCTCTGGTGCTCTGCCTTCACTTGCTGACATATAAGGCATCTGGAGACGAAGTCTGCTATGTCCTTCTTCATCCCTGACCACCAGAAATTTCTCTTGAGGTCTCTGTATATTTTCGTGCTGCCTGGGTGCGCTGAGTACACCGCACTGTGCGCCTCTGACAAAATCCTCTGTCTCAACTCTGAACTCTGTGGCACACAAATTCTGTCTCTGAACCTCAAGATCCCATCTCTGAACTCAAAGTCTGACACTATTCTCTCTGACATCTTCTGAAGCATACTCTGAGTCCACTCATCAGACAACTGACCCTCTCTAATCTCATCATACAGAGAAGATCTGATACGCAGCCTGGAGAAACCCGCAGACATCACCTCAATCTGCTCTCTGATCAACTCATGCTGCAACTCTCCCTGAACTGATAGACTGGATAGAGCCACTCGCCTACTCAAGGCATCAGCCACCACATTGGCTCTACCTGGGTGGTATCTGATGTCGCAATCATAATCCTTTACCAGCTCCAACCATCTCCTCTGTCGCATGTTGAGCTCCTTCTGGGTGAAGAAATACTTCAGACTTTTATGGTCTGAATATATACTGCATCTGACTCCATACAGATAATGTCTCCAAATCTTCAGGGCGAATACGACTGCTGCTAGCTCTAGGTCGTGGGTAGGGTATCTCAACTTGTGATCTCGCAATTGCCTAGAGGCGTAGGCAATCACTCTACCATTCTGCATCAAAACCGCCCCAATCCCCTGATGGGATGCATCTGTATAGATGTCGAACTCTACCCCCTCCTGGGGTAGCGCCAACACTGGAGCGCTGGTCAACCTCTGCTTCAACTCCAGGAACCGCTCTTCGCACTCCTCTGACCACACAAAGGGAGCCTCTTTCCTAGTCAAGGCAGTGAGAGGCCTTACTAGGCTGGAGAACCCCTCGATGAACCTCCGGTAGTAGCCTGCTAACCCGAGGAAGCTTCTGACTTCCTTCACTGTCTTCGGCCTTGGCCAGCTCAGAATTGCTTCCACCTTGCTAGGGTCCACTGAAATACCCTCTACTGTCACCACGTGGCCTAGAAATGCCACTCTGTCGAGCCAAAACTCACACTTGGAGAACTTGGCGAACAGATGCTGATCAAGGGCACACGGGCGTGTGCCCCAGCACACGGGACCGTGTGCTGGCCGTGCGTCTGGGCGTGTGTGCTTCTGGAATTTCTGGGCCATTTCACGCAAAGATGGGACACACGGCCGTGTCCCTCAGGACACACGGTCGTGTCCCTGCGTTTCCGGCCCGTGTGCACTTCGTGCACACGGCCGTGTCCTTGTGAGAACAAGGGCACACGGGCGTGCTCTTGCGGGCACACGGTCGTGTGTCTTGTTCTGCTCAGACATGGTTCGTCTGAAACGCGCTGGAAATCATCCGAAACTTAACCAATCTGCAATTAATCACAAACACACATCCAAGGCACTTCTATATACACATATCATGCATCAATTTCATCTTCCATCCACTTCTACTGAATTCACCATGGCAACTCAACCATTTCTCTCACATCACACACACAAGCAAAGCAAGCATGTTATTGGATGGGAAATAATCATCTCATACATCATATATCATCACATATACTCAACCAAACATGCTGAAAATGGAAACACACGTTTCCAACCACAACAAACATGCATCAAAGCAAGCTGGAAGCACGGGAAGAAGTAAGAAACACTTACCTCTTGACATGGCTACTGGGAATTCTAATCCAAGCTATTCTCTCTGGTCTCTGGCTGGATTGGGAGCTGCTGGGAACTGAATCTCGCGTCTAGGGCTGAGAGCTGCTGAAACAAAGAAGAGAGCTGGCTGAAACGGATGAGAAATGCAATAAACTCTCATCTCTCTCTCTTTTCTACCCACCTGCACGGGCGTGCAGGGAAAAGTGCACGGGAGTGCACCAGGGAAAATGAAGGAAATTCATTTCCCGCGCTTCGCATGATTAAAACCTCCCTAAAGGCATCATACGAAGGCCACATAGCCCTGGAAAACTACTATCTCACCCCTGAACTCTTCTAGACCCCCAATCTATCTCTGAATTCTATTTCTAACCCCAAAACTCTACCCCTAAGGGCTTTCTAAAAACCTGGGATGTTACAATGCAACAATGTATTTTTTACATCAAATTGTTGCAATTTCAAATGTAGGTAATTTTCTCATGCAAAAATGAGTTTTTTAACAACTATGTCAGTGGAATATATATCTAAATATATGAGAAAACCCTCGATCCAGGATCCAATATCAAAGGCTTCAAGTAATAATCCAAGTTCAAATCAATGGCATTGGGAATCAATGAAATATGGCTTAAAACAATTTTGAATGATTTTCATATTAAATGGAATGGTCCAATAAGGATTTATCATGACAATAAATCAACTAATGATATTGTTCATAATCTTGTACAATATGATTGGACAAAACATGTTGAAGTTGATAGATATTTTATAAAAGAGAAGTTGGACAATGGACTAATGTGTATCTTGTTAGTGTCTATTGGTAGTCAAGTTGTAGATATTCTCACAAACAAGCTAGTTAGTGAATGAAAAACATCCGCTTATCAACTTGAGGAGGAGTATTGACAAATATAATTTTTCCTCTTATTTACTAAACTATAAATTCTTACTATTTTGTTAAGGATTTAGTTCTAATTTTATTATTCAAATTATTTTCTTTTATTTTTTTTTCTTATAATCTAACTTAGTTCCAAATTTTGCATAATCTTCTTTTTGATAAGAAAGTCAATCAAATTAGTTCTTAGTTTCCATTCTATGTTTTATTATGACTTGTATAGAAACCGAGATTATTCATAAAGAATAATAAGATTAATTTACCACATAACTTTTATTGAAGTGAAAATCTTATAATTTAAGTGTAGACAGGATTCAATGCATGGTTTCTAATTTCACTTAGGTTTTTTTAATATTATTTGTTCGTTCTGCTCATAACTATTATCACTTACTTTCCAAATAATATTTCACAACTATGTTATTGTTTATATGATGAACATTGTACTTTTATGTGACAAAATGTTGCAATAAAAATATTTCTCAAAATTTCTCTATGTTTCTTATTGAAGGGTTCATTTTTGTCAATCTTACATTAAATCTCTTATGGTAATGGTTTAAATCTTATGAACATAAGAAGTTCCATTATGAGAATATTTATAAACATATTTTATTTTTGGATTCAATTAATTCTCATATTTCACTTATTTATTTATTTTACTTGTTGTTGCCTAAGTCTACATTAGTTTGTTGATTCTATAGTTAGATTACCATGCCAAGTTTTGTTGGTATGTTGTCGTGTTCTTAAATCTTGCATCTATGCTATAATCATTGTGTTTGATCTTTACATGCCTTTTAACGTTTTTTTTCTTATATTCTTCTTAAAAAATTATGTTTTTCATTTTAATTAAGTTATTATAAGCATTTTATTTTTATATGTAGAAGAGATGATTAGACACCTTGCTCAAGCACCTTGGAAGTGTGTGGATGTTAGCTTTGGAAAAAGCCAACAATGACACATTGCTCATACCATCGTTCAGGCAAGTTCTCTTGGCTAGTTGGCTTTTCTACTCACTCCATGCATTTTTCCCTTACTTAAATAATTTGATTTACATTATGCAAGGGAAACAATTTTAATTTACTTTCCAACACTCCTTAAGTTGGTGAATAGATTTCTATCATTCCCAGCTTGCTTAGTAATGATGCAAAACCAATTTGTAACATGGATTTAGTCAGAATATCTATTTCTTATTTTATGGATGAGATGTAAGCAAATTGATTTCTCATTCTTCAATCTTTCGTTTAATGAAATTGCGATCTATCTATACATGTTTTATCCTGCCATATTGAATTAGATTATGGATGATATTAGTAGTTGACTTGCTATCACTATAGAGAGTAGAAAGGCTTATTATGGGCAATTGTAAATCTTCAAGAATTCTTCTCACCCAAAAAAGTTCACAAATTTTTTGAGTGATTGCATTATACTTAACTTTAACACTACTTCTAGCCACCACAGACTGTTTCTTGCTCTTCCAAGTTACTAAATTGTCCCATAGTTTCGTACAAAAACCTAAAGTAGAATTATTAGTCTTCTAGTAAACTAGCCCATTTTGCATTAAAAAACCTTACTATACTCTTGTACTCTTATCTTCAATCTTCTGAAATAATAACCATTTTCTATGAGATCTCTTAAGGTACCTTAGGATATGTCAAGCTATATCTAGATGAATCTAAGTAGAAGAATGCGTATATTGACTAATTACACTAACCATATAGGAAAGATTAGATTTGGTGAGAGATAAGTAGATCAACCTTTTTACAAATCTCTAGTAGTTTCCTTTATCAACTAAATGATCCTTATCTTTTCCTTCACTTCTCTAATTTTTCTCCAAAGGTGTATTAATAAGTTTACACCTTAATATCCCTGTTTCTTTTAGAAGATCTAGTGTATACTTCCTCTGAAAGATTAAAATCCCTTATTTACTTTGAACCACCTCCAATTTTTCTCCAATTTTAAGGTCTTTAACTTCGAACTATTTTCCTGATCTCTACTTTAGATTCATAATTTTTATCTAGTCATCTCGTGTAATTATGATATTATCAACATGTACAATTAAAATCAATTTTGTACCCTTGGAAGACATCTTCACAAATAGAGTATGGTTATGGGCTAAAAACCAGAA
>JAJEJH010001574.1:0-21895 GCA_026122585.1 Anacardium occidentale
CCGTGCACATTTCATGCACGCCCGTGCATCAGCAGAATTTCAAAAAAATGTTATTTGAATGGGAAATTGAGCATGCGAATTCAGAATAAATATTTAATGGCTTCAGATAAGCATCAAATAAGCATGTAATGAGTTAATAAGCTGCATATGCATGTCATGGCATTACATGTAGCTTCAGAGAGGATCAGGGGATTCGAATTCAGTAGTATTCAGAACCCGATGTACGGGTGAGAGTATAGGGTGAATACGAGGGGGCATCTGTGGGAATCAGCCTTCTGACACCAGTCAGAACGCTGAGCAGTGTTTTCAGATCCAGTTCCTGACACCAGTCAGATGATTCAGCAGCATTTCAGTTTCAGCTCTCTGACACCAGTCAGATCGTAGCAGTGCAGATATCAGATTCAGCTTTCTAGCCGGTAGCTAGAATGGTTAACCCACATGGCCAGGATGCCGAATCCCTGTATTACCCAGTCTGATCAGCACAGCAGGAACCCGAGGGTACAGAGAGAGGTATTCAGATACATGCATCCAGTTTTCAGTTAGCATGACATGACATACACATCATGACATGCATCCATATGATAATAATGAATGAATGAGATACAGATAACAGTTTCCAGATTCCAGTAAGCGCATAGATGTATGATTAGGGCCGAGGCCAAGGTATGTGTTTGTTTATGTGATTGTTGTGCTTGCTTGGGTATTGAGGGAAGTAAGGAGCGCTTACTGGGTGATCTTTATCACTCATCCCCCTCCTTCTTCCAGTTTTGCAGGTGTTCGTGCTGGGTTCGAGGAGCGGTTGGATCGAGGCTGACGGAGAAGGCATGCACACACACCTCGATCAGTGTATATCAGTTTTGGACCTGTGTGGTCATTGTTGTACATGTTTCGTATCCAGATGTACAGTATATGTATATGATGTAGGCCAGTGGGCCCTTGTACAGAACAGTTGTATATTTCAGATGTATATATATATATATATATATGATGTATATTCAGATGAGCTTCCGCATGTATAGAAATGTAAAGCATTGTACAGTTTCAGTTATTCTGTTTTCGTAGGATTCCTGTCGCGGGTACCCATATTTTCAGATGATTAATAAAAGCTCCCCAAATATTGTTATTACTCAGCACAGCAGGGGTACTCGTGGCGGCGGGTCCTACATTTTTTTAGCTTATAAGTCTAGTTCATAAACTCAAAAAATATTATAAATAAATACGTCAGCTTAATTTAAAAGTTTATAAGTAAAGATAAACACTCACTTAGTTTTGTTTATGTTGTAATAGCCCGAAGGTAGAATTGTCTTTTTAGATTCTGAATCTAAGGGTAAAAGAGAGATTTCCTTGATAGGAAAGAGTTTTGAGAAGATTCAGGGGTAGAAGAGCCTTTTAGAAGCCTTTTGTGGCTTGTACATGAATATTCTAAGAGAATATTCTGTGTATGTGCGAAGGTGGGTGGAAATTGAGATTTTTCACTACACACACGATCGTGTGCTTATGACACACGACCGTGTGTCTTGCCTTTTTGCCATAAATATGTTTTATTTTCAGTGTCATACAGTTTCCAGCTTATTTCAGTTGTTTTTTCTTCTTCTTCCCTCAACTCCAGTGAACCCTAAGGTGATTGAGAGAGATCCCCCAGCAGCTCAGTTCCATATTAGAGATCTAGAAGCTTTTAGAGAGAGAGGTACAGCTTCTATGGCATGAGGTAAGTGTTTTCCTTACCTCTTTCACTGTATTCAGAGCATGTTTTACTGTTTTGAGCTTTTGAGAAACTTTGTATGCTTGTTTGAAATGTTATCAGCATGCTTGAGCTTGAGTTGATGAATTATTGGATGGTTGAGTGGCCATTTCCATGATTTATATGCGTATATGTTGTATACATGTGTTGTATGCTTGATTGATGATATATGACGTGATAGAGATGATGATATGATGAATATATGCATGCTAGTAGCAGTATTGAATGTGTATGTTTGTTGGATTGAAGTATGGTAGGGTTTAGAGTGGGATTTCAGGGTTTCCAAACGCTTTCTATTGAATATGGGTTAAGCACACACCCGTGTACCTGATATGCATGCCCGTGTGGCCTCAATTCTGTATGAAACACGACTTTGCATGTTACCCGTATACGTATAAAAATTCAGACACACGCCCATGTACTCGAGTGCACACACCCGTGTGTTTATTCCCAATTCTACACGTCCGTGTAGGTAAGACACGGGAGTGTTGTAAAGCTGTTACACGCCCATACAGTGCGATACACGCCCGTGTGCCCAGTTTATGCACGCCCGTGTATTTACACCACACGCCCGTGTGACTGGCCAAAGTTTGATAATTGATTCCAGAAACTAGCACGCCTAAGGACATGAGAAGCACACGGTCCTATGTGCCTTGACACATGCTCATGCACACAGAAACACACGCCCATGCACCTTAAGAAAAGCAGAAAAAGAATATTAAAGAGAAGATAAGCCACTCTAAGCCATTTCTAAGCATACAAAACTCAGTAATAAGATGATAAAACAACATATCATGCATGATTATCAACATTGAGCACGACATGTCATGTCAGATGATTTCAGACTGGATCCAGGGATCTAAGAGTATGATTTTAAAGTATAAATATATGATATTTTATATATCAGTTAGGGGTGGATACGGGAGGGCTTCTGTGAGTTTGCACACCCATTAGAGAGGAAAACCAACGTTCGTTAGAAAGGACATGGTTATCGACTAAGCTTGTTAAAGAGAATGTTGGTTGTACATTAGTAGATTCAGTAGGATTTGAGCTCACACGATCAGGGTGTCGAATCCCTATATTCATCAGTCTGGCCAGCATAGCAGATATTTTCAAATACAATACTTTCTGATATTGTTTTCAGTTTATACTATATGTATATATTCAGGATCTTCAAATCACAGTTTTTATTATCAGAAAGAGTTTTCAAAAAAGAAAGTTTTTCAGAAAATCAGGCCTAAGGGCAAGTTTCATAGCTTTTCAGTATATACATTTTATGTCATGTATAGTATCTCATGAGAAACAGAATAGTATAAGACAAAGAATAATACAGAAAACAGATATGCTTCAGAATATGAAGGACCTGTGAGTGTTTGAGTTTGGAAACGCTTGCTGAGTAACTTTGTCACTCACCCCCTTTCTTTCCTGTTTTCTTTTGCAGGTCAGTGAGTAGAGAGGGCTAAGAAGGAGCGAGACAGTTGTGAGATTTTGAGGATATGACTCGGTAGCAGATAGCATGTTTGGCTCACATGCTTTTACGTTTCTCATGTATATATGTGTGTATTATATATTAGTATGCACTGTATGACAATATGTTTTTATACATGAGTAGCCTGGGGTTTTATGCTTATACTTCAATATATTTTAATTTACTATCATAGTAATCTATAGTTACAGTTTTCTTTTTACAAAGAAATTTTTAATTCAGCAGCAGCTTTTTATTGTAGAAATTCCCGTCACAGGTATATTTTATTTATTATCTACAGTATAATTCTGCAGCCAAAGGACAATTTCCCACCCATAGTTTGAGGCGGGGACAAAGTCCCACCCGCATAAGTTTAAAAGCCTGGATTCCCACCCATCACCCAAATTTTTATTTTTTTATTAAAATTACTAAATTACCCTTTTAAAAATTAAAAATTTATAATAAAAATATAAAATAATTTTTAAATAATAAAAAAATTTTAAAAAATTTAAAAAATTTTTGAAATTTAAAAAACAGGGGTATTTAATAGCACTTTAGACGCCCATGTGTGGCCATTAGGCCACACGTTGTTTGTATGCATGCCTCTCTATCCTTTTGAATTTCAATTTTTTTTTAAATTTTTAAATTTTAAATTTTTAATTTTTTAAAATTTTATATTTATATAAAATTTATTTTATTAATTTATAAAATTTTAATATTAAAAAGACAAAAATACCCCTACTTATTACTGTATATTCATTATTTTTAAATAAAAAATTGGGTGATGGGTGAGAATCCAGACTTTTAAACTTAAGTGGGAGGGACTTTGTCCCCGCCTCAAACTATGGGTAGGAAATTGTCCTTTGGCCTAATTCTGCAGTATACAATGACCTGGGGCAGGGGTCGTTACAATGTTAAATTCCTTATTTATTTGTTTAGTAAGAATGATCTTGTGAAATTGTTGACTATTATCAGTGCAATTATTATGAAATGTTGTGTTTCTTCATTCGAAATGACATTGTTTTAACTATTATTGTGAAACTATTGGTTGTTACCATGAGCACATAAAAGATGTTTTGTTTGTGAAAGTGTAATTCAATTTTGAGTTAAAATTGATCAAAGTAGCTTTGAGTCTAGTTCAAAGATGAAAGAAGCTAGAATAAATTATTTATACTAAATTTCATATACAAATTAATGTGATATTGCTTATTTAGATTCATATTATTCAACTTATTAATTGAGTTACTTTTTTTCTTTCATTGTGTAAAATCGATAGGTGACAAAAACTAATTCATACATTCAATAGATGTGTACACATAATAAATGTACAAGATTATGGTCATAGCAATATAAGGAAAGTAACTACAATTGCAAATACAAATTATACCTATCCCTTAGAATGAGGTCTTCAACTATGTATTTGTGTTAACCTAGTTGTTGTTCTTAATCTTAGGAAATTTGCAAAGGAAATATGATCAACGCTTACAATGGAATGTTAGAATTCATAAGAGCGTCCTTTGAGCTTTGATGTGATGCTGAAACTTCCATTTAGACATTCCAACTTGCTTCCTTCAAGTTGTGATGGGTCAATCTCCTTTGAACCAATGATTTGATAAATGGCATGAAACTGAGTAGTATCAACAACGTTAGTGAACATGTTTGCTAGTTGCAAATTAAAAGGAACACATCTAAACCAAGGGAGTTTGGCTTGGTGTTTAATACAAACATAATGACAATTAACTTCAATGTGTTTGTTCTGCTCATTAAACTCGAAATTGTAAGTAATATGCGTAACAATTTATTGTCACAAAAAAGACCGACTAGTGTTCGAATAGTCACAGTCATGTCTTTTAGAAGATTAACTAACTAAACTATTTATATAATTGTTTTAGTCATTACCCAATATTCAACTTCAATGGACGAGAGGTTAGATAGTGGATTGTTTCTTTGATCACCAAGTAATAAGAGATTAATCAAGAAAGACAGTGAATGTGGTGATAGATCATTAATAATGGTGCAAGCACTTCGATAGGCGTCAAAGCAAGCTTAATGTCGAAGCTCATTTTCTTAGAGTTGAAGATGTATTTGTAAGTGTTTTCACCATGATACATATGGTTAAAATCAACTTCCTAGCAAATGTACTAGTCCCAAGTAATAAAGTAAAAGTACTCAAGATTATCGAATCCATAGGGATTGTGTAAGCAAATATCAAAACAACACTACTCCCAACTTTATTTAGATGGTCGAGTAGAGATTTTAAAACTATCTAATACTAAACTAGTTACAAATAAAAGCAACTAAGATTAAAACTAAAACACAATTAAATCAACGAAATGAATACGATAAAAAAAAATTTCGGGTTCACTAATCCACTTTAAAGAAAATCATTTATATGATTAAAGAAACTATATTATTTATATGACAACAAAATTCTTTAAATTAATCAATAGTCTTTCTCAAACAATACCAGTTTTACTTAACGCTTTAATAACCTACTATATGTCTATTTAAATTTAATTATATAAAAGTACATTATCATTCTATGGAATCATTAGCTTTTAACATAAATCAATTATGTCTATGACTATTACATGTATCAATTTATATATCTCTATATTCAATTAATTCATAACATGTATTATTGAAGTTCTTGTGTAATATCACATCTCAGTCTCAATCACACAATATAGATCCCATGAAAAATTGATCAGATTCCTAAGAGGCTTTAAAATTATAATACATACTCATCATGAAATAGCATGTTCTTCAATCACCATCAAAGTTATCACAAATTTATGAATTAGCTAGCTCTAATCTTAGTCAAGGATAATTAGTTCATCATAAGGAAAAAATTATCACACAAATTTAAGAGAAAACATAATTGAGATCAGAGATAAAACTAGGTATGAAAATCTTGAATTATATTGTAAACTCCTTGAATTTTCCAAGGTAAAAAATCTATAATTGATTCAATCATTTTCTGTGTAAAAGTAGTAGAACAACCACAAAGTATGCTTAAGATTCCTTTGATTTGTGTGTAAGGAGACTCTCTTCTTTTAGGTGAGTTCACATGCTAATATATATACTAGGGTTAAGAAACAAGAGTCTTAAAAGCAAAAGGACAAATTTCATCATCACATTATCTTTTTGCTCGCAAGGCACATCGTTTCCTAGTTGTTAGACATGTTGTGGTGCTTTGTAATTTTCTTGCATCCAACATTGTAGCATTGTAGCACCTAACCTCTGCCTTTAATTCTTCATTCTTCTTCTTGTCTTCTTGGATCGACCAATATTCATCAAAGGCATCGTCCTTTTTGCTTTTCATCAAACACATATAAAAAAGCATGAACATCCTATAAAACTCAACAAATACATCTTAATCCCAAACTTATTTAAATTAAGGGGTAAATTTGTAAACTTCTACCTGAAATATTGTAGAAATGACTATAAATTTATACGTATAGTTGACACGTATCACCGAGCATAAGAAACAACGCTCTTGACATAGAGATTCATTAGTAGCACCGAAAATAATGCCATTAACATAAATTTGAACAATTAAATTATCTTGCTTATGTCTTTTAATAAACAAGATGGTATCTACCATTCATTTGGCAAAATTATTTTCAATCAAAAAATGTGTTTAATCTTTCATACCAAGCTTTAAGAGCTTGTTTCAAACCATAAAATGTTTTTCCAAGTTTGAAGACATAGTTTAGAAAGCTTGAATTTTCAAAACCGAAAGGTTGTTTTACATATACCTCCTCTTGAATAAGAAAGCACTTTTAAGATTCAATTGAAATAATTTAAAATTTAGATGACATGCATAAGCAAATAACATTCTAATTGCTTCAAGGCTAGCTATGGGGTCATAAGTTTTATTAAAGTCAATGTCTTCCTCTTGAGAGTAGCTTTGAGCAACTAGCATAGCCTTGTTTCTCACAACAATTCGGATTCATCTACCTTATTTTGGTATACTTGTTTTGTGCCAATGGTGGGGTGATCCGTTGGCTTAGGAACTAGTTCCCATATCGAATTCCTTTTAAATTGATTTAGTTATTCTTACATGGCCAACAACCATCCTTTATCTTATAAGACATCATCAATTTTCTTTGGCTCCATTTGTGACAAGAATGCCACAAATTTGCAAGTGTTCCTTATTGATGCTTTTGCCTTCACCGCCTAAGATAGGTCACCAATAATCCCTCTCCCTTTAACTTTATCTTTGACCCTTAGGAAAAAGATCTCTTTTTGCATTTCTTGAGGTTGCATTTGTATTTCATCTTGTTGTACCACCTTAACTTATGTTTCTTCTTCTTTTAAGGTGGGGACCTCATTGATTTTGAGATTTTTCATAAGCTCTACCACTTGATTATTATTTGACCTATCCATACATTTAGAAGAAGATTCATCAAATAACACATGTATAGATTCTTCAACAATAAGTGTCCTTATGTTAAAGATTCTATACGCTTTAGAAGTGAAAGAATATCCTAGAAAAAAAATTTCATCCAATATGGCATCAAATTTTTTTAGGTTATCCTTTGTTGAGCACAAAATATTTACACCTAAATAGATGAAAGTATACAATATTAGACATTTTTCCTTTAAACAACTCATAAGGAGTTTTCTTAATAATTGGCCTAACTATGACCCTATTAATGATATAGCATGATGTGTTAATAGTTTCACCCTAAAATGACTTTGAAAATCATGTTCACATAATATGGTCCTAGCCATTTTTACTAGTGTTATATTTCTTCTCTTAACAACCCCACTTTGTTAAAAAGTCTTAAGGGCAAAAAAATTATACTCAATGTCATGTTCATTACAAAATGTTTCAAAATCTAAATTTTCAAACTTTTTTCCATGATCACTTCTAATGCATATAATTGCATAACTTACTTAGTTTTGCAATTTCCTAATGAATGATATAAATGCTTTAAAAGGTTCATCATTATGTGTAAATAGTAAAACTATGTGAACCTAGAGTAAGCATCCATAATAACAAAACAATAACATTTTTCACCTAAGCTCATAGTCCTAGATGGACTACACAAGTCCATATGCAAATAATTGTAATGGTCTAAATGTTGAAATACAATTTTTGCTTCTTAAAACTTGATTAATTTGTTTTCCTAAAACACTTGTATCACAAATTTCGTCCCTTTATAAAACAAGTTTTGGCAAACCTTTGACTAAATCTTTTTTAGAAAGCTTTTCCAAAATATCAAGGTTTGCATGACCTAATCTTCTATGCTAAAGCCACATGTCTTCCTTTTTGGTTGACATAAGACAAAAGTCTTTGGATGCAATGTCATGCAAATCAATAACATAAACATTTGAATGCCTATAACCTATAAATGCAATGGTATTTGTGTTAGTATCAATTATCTCACAATACAATAAATGAAAACATACTTTGAAGTCGTTGTCACATAATTGACTTATACTAAGTAAATTATGCTTAAGACTTTCAACATACAACACATCATTTATAAATAAGGAAGTGTTATCTATAGAGCCAATTCCAACCACTTTACCCTTTGAATTGTCTCTAAAGTTAACGTTTTATCCATCCTTTGCTTTTAAAGAGGTGAAGAGGTACTTGTTTTTGATCATATGTCTAGAGCAACCACATCCAAGTACTTCTTGTTAAACCCCTTGTTTTTGACATTCGAGCATACTTACACAAAAATATCATCTAAGATTTTTTTGGTACCTAAATAGTTTTAGGTCTATGTAGGTTAGCTTTAATAGTCTTTTTAAGAACCCAAACCTTTTCACTTTGTAAGATTTGTCATTCTTGATTGGACATTCCTTAATTGTATGCCTAACATAAGAACAATATTTACATTTCATTTGTAAAGCATGTAATTTCTTTAGAGGTTTATAAGTGTTTATGAAAAGGTTACCCCCATTATAATTTAAACCTTCTTTGTTTAGAACACTACTTTGAGATGCTAGCATCTCAACTAACCTTTTAGTCCCAATTTTGAATTTTTCTAAAATTTCATGTGAACTAAGCACCTTTTATTCTAAGTCATCATTTTCTTCTTAAGTGATTTTAACTCATTTGTTATCTTGTCTTTTTCATCCAATGTTGACTTTAACTCAATTTTAGCTAGATCATGTTCACATGTAACCTTTTCTAGTCCTAGTTTCAAGCTTACTAAACCCTTCTTTAAACATTTTATTTTTAGAACTAACATTTTTAAATTCAATTAGCAAAAAGTTAAAGGCATTCTGCAATTCGTCATAAGAGAAAGGGTTATATTCATTTGCCTCATCCTTCGAAGCACTTATGGCCATGAAGCATTGGTTAGCCATTTCTTCTTCTTATTTACTCGTCACTAGAGTCATTACTCTTACTCCATGTGGCAGTAAATGCCTTTTTCTTAAACTTTTTTTCATTCATCTCGTTCTTTTTTTTTCTTGAGCAATACGTAATCTTGTCTAAAGTGGTCGATTTCCTACATTTGAAACAAATAACTTCCCTATCATTTTCTTCTTTGCTTTTGATTTGAAACCACTCTTACCCTTCATCTTGTTATTCTTTGACAAGAATTTGCTAAAACTTCTTGCCAATAAGCTTGTGTCCTCTTAATCTATTGAGGACACATCTTCTTCTCCTGTAATTGCCTTCAAGGCAATGCTTTTAGTGTTCTTGTCTTCTTCCTCCTTTGGTTTTCTTTTCATTTCAAAAGTAAAAAGGCTTCCTATCAGTTTATTCATCTCCATCTTGGTTAAGTTATTAGATTCCTATATAGTTGTTACCTTCATAGTCTAGGATTCAAACAAGGATCTTAACACCTTTTTTACCAATTCTACATTCTTAAACTTTTTGCCTAGTCTTTTAAGATCATTCACCAAGTTTGAAAATGTTTTGTACATGTTTATGATGCACTTATCAGCCTTTATCTCAAACAACTCATATTCTCTAAATAATAATTCTATCTTCGACTCCTTGACTTGACTTATGCCCTCATATGTAGTTTGGAGAATAGTCTAAACTTCTTTAGTTGACTTATAAACAAAAACTTTGTTGAATTTTACAGATACCAAGGCACAAAAAAAAAAAAAATTTAATGGCTTTGGCATTTAAGCTTAATAGTTTTCCATGATCATTATTATAGTCATTTTCATCTTTTGGTAGTTGTGTCTTAGGATCTCTAGGCACTAAGTCTTCATGCTTAATAATTTTTCACAGTTTTTAATTAATTGATCTAATATGTAATCTCATTCTATTTTTTCATTGTGTATATTTTACCCCACAAAATAAGGATGGTGTAGTTATGCATTGTCTTTCATTTAAAACAAGTGCAGAAGTGCTAGCCATTTTTATAAAAATCGTTTTACTCCAAAATTGTTAGATATTATAAAACACTAGAGACAAAGCTTTGATATCAATTAAAAAACCTTTTGGCTAGAAAAATAATGCTAGAGAGGGCTGAATACAATTTTAAAGACAAATCTTTAAATTAAAAGATATCCTACATAAATTAAACATAAGTGCAGAAACAATCAATAGTGCAATTAATCAAAAAGTAAAAGATAAGGGAAACAAAGTTTGCTCAACCAAATTTATAGACGTTTGAAGCTTTGAACACAAACTTCCTAAGTCTTTTTCCTCAATCAAACGCAATTAAAATTTCCACTATCTTCCACTCGAAGATACAATAATTTTTTTTTTTATACAAAGGGAATTTACCCTTTTTACACTTAATAAGAATTTGAACATGAAAATGTTTCTAAGTAGGTGGATACATTAAATTAATAACAAGTCACTCAAATGAAGAATAAGTGTAAGCTTAAAGAGAGAAAGATAAGTGAACAAGCAATGAAGAAATATTGGCTTTGATGTGCAATTGGTTTCCAAACCTTCTTACTTCAAAATTGCTTCCTTTTATACTAAAAATCTTGTAAAAAATGGAAAAGAGTTGTTTCCATCAAATTGTATCCATTGGGTAGGTGAAAAAGATTCAATTGTAATAAAATTTCTAGGTGCATGGTCATGCTTATCGGGTACACAATCATGTTAGCTTCATTATTGCCTCAATCAAACTTTCAACAATCGAATTTATAATCTGTGCCAAGCATGCACGATTTTGGGCCTCTTACACACAGTCATGTTCTATCTCTTCATGTATGTCTTTTGAAATTCTAGAAGCCCACACAACACTTGAGCACTATTAACACATGAGACACATATGATAATCAATTTGCTTGTGCACGGTCGTGTGCCAAAGATATATGATAGTGCTTTGTCAATTTGCATTCAATCAGTCTTTGCACGATCATCTTTACATGACTAAGATGGTAATATGCTCATTCTTCACTAAGCATGGTCATGCGCCTTTTCCTTACTCGGTCATGCATTGTTTTTTCGTGAATCATGCATCACATAATTAGCCTAATAGTGTACCTCTTGATTATTCACAAGCACGATTATGTGATATCTTCATACATGGTTGTGTGTTGACCGTAACACTTTCAATGTCTCGTACGAAGAGACTGCATAGTTGTAGGACTCATGCTTCTTTACAAATGCTACCACACGATCATGTGTTTTATTTAGACATGATTATGTACTTGAGTTTTTTTCTTTGACTCAACATAATACGGTTGTATGATTAGAATAGTCATATTGAACTTGAAACGTGTAAGCATGGTTATGCTATACTCTAACACGATTGTATTAAACTTAAAAATTTTTCTAGAAAATCACATGCCTTAGCACAATCCTGTGTTTTCGATGCATAAGTTAAAAAATAACTGTGCACGGTTGTGCTCAAAAAGCACACAGTTATGTTGTGCCTAAAATCTGTAAAACTTAAACTTTTTTTCTCTTTCATCATGAACCAACTCTTGCTAATGATAAATTAGTCTTTTAAACATATTTTTATCATCATCAAAACATCAAAGGTTTAACACATCCAAATTTTCCATTGACTATAATTCTCTCCACAAAATAAAAGTGGTCTAATAGAATTTTACCCTTCTTCAAAACTAGGCTTTGGAAACAAATTAGCCATTTTTAAAAAAGATCTTAAACTCTTAAAATTGTTTTATTTTTGAAAACAAATGTTTAAGCTCTGATACCAATTGTTAAACTTCTATATGGCTAAACAATCCTAGAAGGGGGGTGAATACGATTTATAAATTTTTTTTCTAACTTAAAAATTTTTTAACCTACAACCAAGTTATATATGCAAATAAATCAAGCAAAATCAACCAAGTAATAATTAATATAAAGCATATAAAGGCAAATATAAAAGAGAGAGAAAAAAGTGTTTAATCGATTTTTATAATGGTTTGGAGCTTCTCCGCAAACCTTTTATGTTCATTCCTTTGATTCACCCCACCTGAAGTTTTTCTTTCACTATCTTTAACCTTTAAAATACATTAATTTTGATATAAAAGATTATATCCTTTTTACAATAGCTTTGATATAAGAAAATTTTGCTCTTCAACTAATTCTGATACAAGAGATTGTGTCATTTTACAACAAGATGAATACAAAGAAAGATTTAGCCTCAAAATGTATACGAATGATTTATAATGAGAGAAAATGGAGAAAAGTAGAGAATAAGAAGAATGGAAGCTTAGCACAAAACTCTTTAACCCTTTAATCTTTAAACTAGCTCTAATTTATAGATTTTGAAAGAACTAGATGTTGCAATTGAATTGAGATTCATTGGAACAAATCTAAGTAGATGCATGATTGTGTGTCCCTTGCACACAATCTTGCTTTTTTCAATAAGTGCAGTCTAACGGTCAAATTTCTCCTATTGTGTCAACCCTACACGGAGCATATACTCCACACACATGGTCATATGTCTTCATGTCTTCAACGCTACAAACTTTTAAAATGTCACACAATCTTGTACACAAGCACCATACGATGAAATAATTTTCTCTTGCACGGATGTATGAACTGTTCAATAAAGTGTGCACTCAATGATGACTATTATACCCTGTACTACTGGATGTGCACGAGAGGCCTGACAATGTGTCTTCACTTTTTATGACACTGTCATGCACTCAAAAGATGCAAGATTATATGTCTTAGAATTTTGTTGTATAGATGCCTATGCATGATCAAACAACTTGTTCATTCCTTTTATAAGACACATATGGTTGTGCAACCAAGATACACACTGTAGTGTGTCTAGCCAATCTTGTAAAATATTAACCCTTTCGTCTTTTTTGTTATGTATCAATTCATGTAAGGACTAGTTAGATATTTTAACGTAGTTTTTTATCAATTCAAAACTCACAGGGTCTCGACATTTATTTAACATAATTGTATGAATGTGATTAATATGGTACTAATAAGATACAAAAATATTTGGTGTTACAAGCTATAAAGGCAATGACTTACATGAATCTAATGGATGAGCAAACATTTATGATGGTTAAAGATGTTGGCTTAAATTTCTTTTATTAAGTTCTTCAAAATTTGTACGAGAAGATTGGAAGGAAGTAAGGTAAGGTAGATCGTTAGAAAATTATTGACACTAAAACAAGGAGATTGAAGAACATTTTTTAAGTTATATCAAAAACAATATCACTACTAATATGTAGAGGTCAGATACCCAAAACATTGAGTACATGGTGATCATTAGGCATTAGGTGGACATAATATGGTCACTAAATAAAAGAACAATAAATTCTATCCACTATCTCCCCTAAGAAAAGGAGTAAAGATTACAAAGGCAATGTTTAGTTGGTTCAAGGATTTGGGAATTGAAAATAAAGTATCTATCGCTTGAATATTTACTTATAATCAATTTCAACTTTACATAACTGCTTTAGTTGCCTACATTAATTGCCTAAAACCATATTTTAATTAACTTATTATGTTGATAGGGAAACACTATCACAGTAGACAGTTCCAGCACTAATGATGTTTGCATTTCAAGATTAAAGGTAGATTTGATATGCATCGAAGGTCACTTTGTGACAAGAATCTCTTCCATGTTAGGTGCACAACCCATAACATCAACACATTGGTTCAAGATAGGGTTGCTGAGATTAAGCAAGTTATTGAAAACAACCAAGAGAATGTTAAGTATGCAAAAACAAGCAGAGTGAGGTAGCATTTTGAGATTGCATAACAATGTGGCATAGAAGAAAGGAAACTCATCTTAGATCGTCTTACTGGGTGGAATTACACGTACAATATGTTTAATGTGACAATGAGGTTCAAAGTTGTGTTTCATAGGTATGATTGTATGGATTAAAATTATATGATTTATTACCCTGTGAAGGAACAATAGAATAGAGTAGTTATCGTTTGAATTTAAAAATTTTCAATAATGTAACCAACACAATGTCAAGATTAGAGTATCCCATGTCCAATTCGTATTTTACTAAGATATTTAAGATTAATGAATTCTTACAAGGCAGGAATTTGACCCCTGATTTGTATATGATAAGCATGGTTACCAAGATGACAACTTTGATCAGTATTGGAGGAAGTAAATGTATTGATAGCTATTACTAGCACTATAGATGCGAGGTAAATAACTTGAGATTGGATGTGCCTTATTTTTACATATTTTGTTCTTAGCAGATTGATTGTTTATTTATTTATATCTAATTTGTTCTTTATCTTTGTGATTATTTCAAGATTAAGTTTGATACAATTGAGTTGACCTTTTCCAATTTTATATGGTGAATATAAACCCAAGAAAGGGTATAGAATGTTCAAAAAACACTAGAAGAATTATACAGCGAATTTGTAGACATTCTTTTCTCAAAAAATCCAAGCATCGCATAGTTACATACATAGTCTACTTAAGCAGGTATAGAATTTCCTTAACTATTGTTTGAAAACTTCATTAAACATGTCATTTGAAATGTTATGTACTTATTTGCATGTCAACTTTGTAGGAAAAACATCTAGCCCTCAAACTTCCCGAGATAAATTTGCAAATAAAGGCTGACAACACTTAAGGAAACACAAGAGGAAGACATAATCAGAACTAGTCATTAAGTAGAAACGTATATGGAAACAAGTTGTGTAGAGACTGTTGAGCGTTAATGGTTATGCTCTTACTGTGTTAACAATGTATGATACTATTTTGGTTTATTATTCACTATGAAGAGAAGGAAATTGAATTTGTGTTTGGTAGGTAATGGTGTTTACAAGTAATGATACTCGCCTACCCAATTCGGTCGTATAATCTGGTCTAGTTTGTTCCCTGTATTACACTTGGTATTAAACTTATGGATATTAATGTTGAATTGATGAGTGCTTTCTGTTTGGACTTCTGTAATGAACCATTTGCTTTTGTAACTTAGTTAATTGAAGGATCCATTTGAAAAAACTTGAATTGAATTTACAGTTCCAGTTAGCAAGCTCAAGCTCATGTTTGTAGTACGAGCCCATGTGAGTTAAGCTCAAATATCATCCATCATAATGAGCATAGGCTTGAATTTATGTTCTTAAAGCTTGTCAAGCTCAAACGAAGGTACAAGTTCAATTCCTCTTTTGTTAAGCTGAGTTCGATTTGAATTTAATTTGAATCCATCCCCACCCAGGTGAAGGTGATCTAAGATAAATCCAATCTAGGAAGTCAAAGCTAAGAATGATACCTTTCCCTAGGAAAGCAGATTCAAGAAATTGATGGCGAATTTGGACTTCTACAGCGAAGGTTTGAATCCTCTGTCATTTTGTTAACCAAATATGTAAATAGACATGTCAATTGCGTTGACAAACTTGAGGTCCAATAGTTTGATCCAAAAAAACTAGTTTCAGATTGAATAAATTTCAAATCTCAAGTGAGCCTAAAAAAAAATATATATATTATCCATAAGTTATTGAAGCCAAACTTAAACAAAGGTTGTTCAAGTCTAAAACTCAATGAGATATGAAAATTGTATTTTATTTACATTAATATTATATTTAAATAATATTTATTAATTTGTTCGAAGTTTGAAATTAAATAAATTTAAAATAAGTTTAAACATTATATACACACCTACAATTAAAGCTACATATATAAATTTTCTAAGTTGAACTGTTTATATATATTTAATAAACTCATCAGATTTCTTTAATCATATACTTTTTTAAGTTGTTTATACTCTATGATTCAATTAATTTATGTATCAATTTAATATATGAAACTTTTGTGTTTTATTTTTGTTTCTGTAAACTTCAAAGAAAACTAGAAATATTATAATGGCATTTTATGGTAGTTTGAGTTAACTATTTTTCATTTAACGTAATAGTAATAATTTTTCGTAAGTTTCTAAAATTGGAAGGAATATTTTATAGTTTAACTATTTTTTCATAACAGGTCAAACCGATTTAATAGTTTTCAATTCATGAGCCTTTGTGTTAAAAAGACATTACCATTGACAACCGGGCCATAAGGCTTCCGAAAGGAGGAAAAGAGCATATCTGGATTGTGGATTGAGACTCGGCACAAGGCAGTAGATATTGTCATCTCCAGTTTAGGAAGAGAAACTAAGGGTTGTTGTCTCATAGCTTGTTAAGTGTTTGTTTGCATCCTCTAAAAAATCAAACCCTTCCCATTTTACGGGGCTGACAAAATTTATTTCCTACTAGTACATATCATATACACTTCCACAGCCCTTTTCTTAGCAAAGGAAAAATGATACTAAGATAATTTAAGTCCATATATTTGAACACCCCAAGGCACAAATAGTTAGATTATAGCAACCCATCACAAAGATAGTGCAAGCATATGGCATTGAGATGCATATATTGACGCCCATCCAATACAGTGCAAGCAAAACCAGACAAATTTAAAATTTATGCCCAAATTCCTAGAGTTATGTGGCATGTAATTGGCCACTCAGTTATCCAAGCTCTCCATACAAACCCAACAAAATCCTACACAGTTATGACTCAAAACAGAAAGAATATCAAAGACTTAAAAACTCAATGAATAACATCGAGAGAAGAATATTCATATATTCCAGAAGCACAAGACTTAATTAAACTCGATCAATCATAGTGCATCAATTTGAAGATTCTCCAAAAAGACTACACAAGATAAATGGTAAAATTTCTGCCCCCAACTTTAAAAGTATCAACATTCTATACAACTAGAGGGTGAAAAATCAAAATCATAGCCAGGAGAGAAGTACATCTTCCCTTAAATCTTATTCTTTGTTGCTTAAAGATTGTTGATGGGAAAAGAGTAATCTTAAGTTAAGGAAGCACACCTCTAACTTCTTTCCTATCTGGTCCACACGCCTGCAGCAGAAAATAATTAAACCAAAAAATATCAGAAGAATAATATTGGAAACATTCTATAATTTAACGTGTAGTTTCATGCTCTGCATAACAACAATGGACAAATTTATCAACTACATGTCAAATAAAGCTGTAAAGGAAGTTGTAAATGTCATATAACAAAAAACAATAAACCAACATTTTGATTAACCAACAAATTATCCAAAAAGATCAGACACAGGCACAATGCTAAAATGTCAATGTGAAGATATCTAATTACAAAATGCAACACATTTATATGAAATGAGCAGATACATATTTCAAATTCCTCACATCTGGAAAAAAATAAGTTTCAAAGAGTCAAGATCTAAGTAAACTATTCAGAATAGTGCAAGGTAAAAAAAAAAAAAAACACGTTATGGTATTGAAATTGATAGCATTGAATGTTTCTTGGTGGTTACCAATGAGTCATACAATGAGTTCTATATTTAATTATTTATTATATTTAATTCCACTTCCCAAATTATCAAGTGGTTTAATCTGATAGAGCATATATCCAAAGAAATAGACTCAATTAAAAAGAATTAAGAGTAGACAGAAACTTATATTCAAACTTAGAGTCAAGAGATAGACGAAGATGTTAGTTAAAATTAAAAATGATGAGATACCAAACAAGTATTACCTCTGTTCCAAAACCTTTCACATATACGTTTGTGAACAGTTCAGAAGGCTCTGGCATGGGACATTCCTGGTTATATATAGAAGTGATACAGAAGCACATATCAAAGCATTAGAATAGTGACAATATTATCAAGAGAAGAGAGGAAAAAACAAATATATAACTAACATAAATTGTTTTATTACAAAAAATCCCACACTTTCTTGCAAGAATTAAGGAACCATCAAAATAAACTACAACATGCTTAATGAAGTCAAGCAAAAGCAGGTTTTAACAATCAATTCACCTCAACTCGGTATAATTATAGATCTTATTTTAAGTAATTTTGGCTTTTGACGATACCATAGATTTCATAAGGGAGTTCGCAATTGCAAGGTCATCTGGGATGAGGTGTAGCACCACCAATTTAGTTGCCTTATCACGTATGTGCTCTTTTTTATTACAACCACCAACTTTTTGTTCCCTAAAAGATTTCTAAAAGTTTTAGTTGAATCAATAGCTTGTAAATTAAAGGCACTCTGTCAATTAAATGGGAAAGGGTAAAAATTATTTTCTCAGGAGGTTTATTTTGCATGCTTCCCACAGTGCAGCTGCTTAAAACCCAAGTATAACTTGTTAGGTTCTATCCCTTTATCTTCTTTTCTATCGTTCTAAGTTTCTTCAATTTGTCTATTCTTTTTACCACATAAAATAATCTGAAACATCACACTTTTAACTGAAATCAAAGCCCAATTAATCTTGAAGCCATTCACATCAACTTCTAACTTAAAAATCTAAATTACAAAGATGAATTCAAGACCCATCACAGGAGATCTCTCCTGCTCTGAAGAGATGCTTCTTACCTTGGCTTGAGCAATGGCCTCGTCTACTTCTTTTCTTACTTCCTTCTCAATATCCTAAAAAATGAAAAGAAAAAAAAATTCAGTTTTCCCACACATTCCACCACCAGAACCAAGTTTCAAACTTCTTTCTGGTTGTCAAATAATACGCAATGCCCTCCACAGATACAATAAACCACGAAATCAGCCAGAAGAAAGAGCAAGAACAAAAATAAATAACATTCTGGAACATATTTCCCAAAAATTGTATAACTTCAGCGTGAATTCAAGTTATATAAAAATACCTTCAGTTCTTTCTCAGTAGCTAGGTCATGTGACAGCATCAACTTTCTTATTCTTTCAATCGGATCACGTTCCTAGGCAGCATAGCACCAAAGGAAATTAGTCTATGAAAACTAGATCAATGAAAAGAAATACCTTTTAGAAGAGATGGGATGTCAAGTATGTATAACCTGTCTCACACCAGAAATCTCATCACGTGTGCGGTAGGTGCTCCCTGGATCAGACATAGAATGACCATGATACCTGTATGTGTCCATTTCAAGAATCTGAAAACACCAGCATCAAGAAATTAATTTCACATAGAATGACAAAAAAAAAATTTAGACAAAAATTAGAAGCAGCAAAATTAATCTATGAGCAATGCATTTGTTTTTAGTGCACTGTTACACGAAGGCACAGTCACTAATTTATTACTTATACAAGCAATTATAGAACTGACAACGTCTAGAAATTCACATAACATACATAGGAGAATATAGACTTTAAAACTTTTTACGCAATGAAGACGAAACTTCTTTTAAATTTACACTCAATAATTAGTTATGATCTTATTTTTGAAAATTATAAAAGAACCAAAGGAAGGAAAAAATGTTAAATACAAAACTGCATACCCAGGCACAGATCTAAACCCAAGCTTAAACATCTGAAAATTGAAATTAGAAAGCCTAAGATATAGCATGACTCCAGATATAGGAACATTCTTATCTTTCCTAAAGGCAGCAAGTTTTTTCTACTTCTCAAGTGTAAATACCAAAGCAGTATCACATGTTTCTTTCCCACCAAAACAAAACCAACTCAATAAAATGTGGCTACGACATGTAGCCTCTTAAATGATCACCAGCCATGATTTTCTTACTGTTCAAAGAATTATAGCACAAAGTAAATATTTTTCTCTTGCATCTTCCCAACCCATACTCAGAACTAAGAATGATATGAGGAGAATAACCCGATTTTTCCAAATGTTCAGCAATTATTACGTTGGTTCCACAAATCCTATGAAAAAACACATTTTAATTTAAAAACAAGATTTCATTCGTCTGAACAAAAAAAAAAAGCACAGAGATTCTCGACATCAAAAAGCAGCACATGAAGTGCTATCTAACATAGCATTTATGCACTTCGGACTTATATCCCCCACCTGCTCCTAGATTTAATAGTGATTTTGGAACTTCTGAATTGATCATGAATGCACAAAAAGTAGCATATAATCAAAACCAAAATGGCATTTTCATGTCATTCTCAACCAAAGCTTAGCACTAAGAACTTTCTTCCATTAAAACAGGTATTCAGCAGACATCTATGGTGTAACAGATGGCACAATTGTGCTGCAGGCACTTCTGGGCAAGCAGATCCCAATCTTCAGTGAGCTTCTTGTCAAGTGGAATTTCATGCAGGCAAACATTCAAGGGGTGCAAACCTCAAATCAGAGTAAAGGGTTGGTTTTCCCCCACACACAAGAAAGTAAAATTTTCATAACCGTTCATCAACCACACAGTTTTTCAACATTTTGCATATGTTACCACTCCAAAATATATAACTGGTATCCATTAAATAATAGATAAATGCCATTGACCTTAGCAATGCAAATTCTCATGTTTGATCCAAAGTCTCACAAACTTGGCAATATATGACGTCACATGAAATTTGATTTTAATATTTTCAAGCCAAGCTATTATAATAAAACAAGAAAACTAACAGACAGATAAAGTATTGATAAAAACTCAAATTGTCCAATTGACAAACAAGAAGTCATTAAACCAAATCTAAGTAGTTCAATGTTGGAATTGAACTATTGCTTGCAAATGGTAAATTTCTGTTTTCATTCAAAAAATCATGTTAGCACTTCAGATTTAATTGCAATACATAACATTACAAGATTTATGCTTCCTAAAGGTAGTCAAAATAGAATTCCATTACTTGTATATTCAAATATCACAGCAACAATAGACATTGTAAAGAAAAAAAAGGGGGGGAAAATCAGCTAATAAATAGGGATATAGCCAAAAAAGTGCTACTTTAATGAGAAGAAAAATGATAGAAATTTTTTCAGGCAATAGAAGCTGTTCTATTTGGTAATATTCAAATCACATCAACAATTGGTTACACCAGAAACTAGACTCAAAATTAGCATCAACAGTTCAATCCATGAACTTACAATAGGTCCGTTCTTCAGAGCATGCTCCTTAGCAAACTTGCAAGCTTGTTTCACAGCAAGGGCGTCCATGCCATCAACCTGTTACAAACTAGGGAATTACAAACGCTACATAAACTACAATAAGAAATACCCAAGTTAATACAATAGTTCACTAAAGTTTCTTTGAAAATACACTTTCGTTCCAATGTAAGTACTCAAGCTCAAAGCATCCAGAAAAAATAAAAATATTCCTGTGCACAGTTACCACCTGTGCCTTTAACGAGTTACATTTCTAAAAAGTTTCATTTTCCACCTTTGTTGCTCAAGATATAGCAACGCAAAAATATTCTTAGCACTAACGCAAATAGAGAAAAACAAAGCCACAGGATTTTCTTGCTTTCTCCTTCAACATAACCCAAAACCAGCTAATAACTTCTCTCACCTTACATGTGAAATGATATATACATAATTGAAACACTCAAAAAAGCGGATCTAAACTTCACCATACTCTAAAATTTTCTAAACCTTATTAAAAGTTAC
>JAJEJH010001575.1:0-21875 GCA_026122585.1 Anacardium occidentale
AGAGAAACTACTGACAAAAAATTTTCTTTACATCATATGCATTCCTTCCTTTAAAGAAGCATGAAATATGTATCTAGAAATAAATACGTTGCTTTTCATAATTTTTTCCCATAATTATTTTTTCTATCAAGAAGACAGAAACGCAAGACTTCTAATAATAGTTTAAAAATTAAAACGATAATCTCCTAGATATAATTTTTATGGGTTTCACAATCGATATAAAGTAAAACTAAAAGCAAATTTTCTTGGAACTTACCGTATTCTTGTTCAATACATGGTAGACATCATCATCCAGCCACAATCGACTCCGTTTGCCTAGTTTATTCAAGGATTCTTGTCGAACAATTTCCATACCCATTTCCTGAAGCAAATCATGTATTTGTATGGTTTGATATGAAATTGTTATGAGAGCCTTATCCAGAAGTACTCTCAGTCCAATACTTGAACAGAATCTACGAACTAGATGTTCATCCCATCCATTAAAGAAGCATGCAATATCTAGAAACAAATTCTTCTCTTCCAAATCTAGTCCATCATAACTTATCTTAAGCACTGTTTGGATGTCTTGATGTGGACAATTTTTTAATTTTTCCAATGTACTTTTCCATTCATGTTTTTCCCTTTCACGTAGAAAAGAACCCAGTACTTTAAGAGCTAACGGCACACCTTTAGCATAATGCATTACACTTTCTGACAGCTCCATATAATCTTCATCGATGGGATGGTTTTGTTTGAATGCATGTTGGCTAAAAAGTCGAAAAGATTCATCACCGTATAATCCTTTAACCTCATATATGTTGGCATGATCCACTTCACAACTAACAAGTACTTGTTTATCCCTCGTTGTTATAATGATTTGACTTCCTGAACCCAAGTTTTCAAGGTCTCCAATCAATTCATTTATTTGATTTATATGTGTTACATCATCAAATACAAGGAGAACCTTTTTCCTTCCAAGTCTTTCTATTGTAGAAGCATGCCTTATATTGGGGCGTACTTCATCCTCTAATATTGTACAAAGAACTTTTTCTTGTAATTGAGTTAGTCCACGTTTCTCCGATTCTTCCCTAATATTTTGAATGAAATAAGAACCTTCGAACTGACTTGAAATTTCGTTGAAGACTGCACTGGCAATAGTTGTTTTTCCTATGCCACCCATGCCCCAAATTCCTACTCTACAAACTCTTTTCAATCCATTGGATAATAAAGATTTAATTTTTTGAATCTTCATTTCTATCCCAACCAAGTTCTTGTTACAGGAAGACATATTATTCAGTCGCTTCAAAATATGTTCGATAATTTTCTCTATAAGTTCTGGTTCAGGCCTACAATTGAAACATCAAATAAATAAATTTTAAAATTAATTTTTTAACTTATTTGGTTTTAAAAAAATAAAGAATTTACATCAAATAATAATAGATGTTATAGCTAACATGAATCCACCACCAAATACATACATACATACATACATACATACATACATAGACATACATATACATACATACATACATACATACATACATACATACATACATATACAAACATACATACATATATATATATACATACATACATACATACATACATATACAGACATACATACATATATATATATATATATATGAATATAGCTATAGAGCAAGAAATTTTTTACATGAGTTGTTAACCCGACTGGGCAAGAAAAATAAAGTTAAAGTTAAATTTTTCTTACACAAAATAGAGTTTGGATCATGTGTTGGGTCAACCTAATTTAAAATGGGTCATGTTCGGATTGACATAAAGTTAAACCGAAATGTCTAGAATGGTTTTAAAAAAAATTGACAACTATTCAGAAGAAAAAGTTGAATACAAATATATTTTTATATCATGATAATATAACAATTCGTTTGTAACTTTTACATGCTTCAATCAAATAATTATTCATCCTTATTAATCAATAATTTGAGTTAATTATTCCTCAAAATTATATATATGTGAAATTTTATTTCATCAGTAAAATAATTTAAAAGAGTAATTTATAATTACAATACAAATAACATCATATTAATAATAAAACCTATATATTTTTTTAATATAATTAAAAGAAATATAATAATAGAAAAAATTATTGGAAATAAATAAAAAGCAAAAATAATAAGTAGTTCTACTGAAAAAATAAATATTGCTCTTAAATAAATAATAGCTTTTCTTACTACAAATCATATTTCTTAAGTAAAAATATTGATTGATACAGTGGTGTATATGTAAATACTTTTTTTATTTAAATATTATTATATATTAAAGATTTAAAAAATATAAATAAAAAAAAAAAAAAAGTAAATGTATACCTTTTGATATTTTAAAACAATTTCACTTCTTGTTTCACCTCCAGTCTTTCCGAAATCCTTTTCTTTTTCATATACCATTTATAAAATCAAAAATTATAATTCTATAAATTTCAAAATTTGTAAGATATTTTATGGTTTTTAAAATTAATAATTTTCATTTTTAAATTTTGATGGTGCTTTTATGATTTCAAAATATTATATATTTCTTATTTTCCTGCCCATATAAAATCATATTTTTGTTGATAAAGAAAATACTGACATGAAGTTGATTGGGCTTACTAATGATATGACAGGTATGGATAAAGGAGAAGATATTCAATGAGAACAATGCTCTAACTTTTTTCACTTCTACTGAGATTTGTCCGGTTAAAATTTATAGTTTCTTCAATCTTAATTATGATAGTCACTTTAATTTAATTTTTAGGGGGCTTTGCTCCTTAAAACATTGATTCTTTTTTCGTACTTGTACAATGATTATCTGTAGCTTAATTTTAATATATATAGATATATATATACATATTTAAAAGTTTGGTATTGTGTTATCAATATTGGTAATTTGAAATTATTATGTTTGATATGTAATTTCTTTATGATTAACTTCTAAATATTCATGGTATTGATATTGGATTATGTTTTATATAATGTAATCTTGAATTGGTGTGTTTCTTGATTCTCATCAATATATTTATATATTTTCATACCTTAATTATTCATGTGTACTAATTAATTGAGATAGAATTTCTTTATTTTTGTTAATGAGACAAAGGAAGCACAATTAAGACGCAGTAGAGGAATTTAGTTTTTGAAAAAAGGTGTCATTTTACATTAAAATGTAATCTTCCGAGTAAAAGCCTATTGTTTTGTTTTGTTTTGTTTTGTTTAATGTGTCTTTTCTTATCAAAATATATCATTGCATAACAAATTATGTTATCCATTGAAAAATATATTATTTCATAATAAATTATAAGATCAAATGTGTTTTGACACAATATAATTTAATTATATTGTTTGGGTTAATTCAGATTGTATCAGATTAATCCAAAAAATTTTTAAGTCCGATTAGGGTTAAAAAATTTCTAGCATAATTTATTTTACGTTGGGTTGTGGTTTAGAGTGTTTGATCTGCAACCTAAACTAGCACTATGAATCCTATCTAATGACAAAAACTGGTATGTGTAAATATCAGAACTTTAGTCAAAATAAATCAAAACTTAGAACTTCTGCATAATAAATCAAAGCAAAAGGATTCACCTAACAATATTTGAATCAAACCCAGATATGTTGGCAGCTTCCGTCAAAGCATCCCTCCATCTCCGTGCCTGCAACATCCCTTTTCTCTTCCAAAATCGTGATTCATTCATGCTCAGCAAATGCTTTTCCGAAACTTCCAGTTTGCTTCCTTACATGTGATGGATCTACATCATAGAAAATGGGTATCACGATCTGACGATATTTTTTCTTACATTCGAGGATCTTGACGACTTCTTCGAGGCACCATTTAGAAGTAGCATAGTTTTTAGAGAAAATGATAATTGAAATCTTTGATGCTTCAATTGCTTCACTAAGAGATGATGAAATGGAATCTCCTCTTCTAAGTTGATCATCAATGAAAGTTTTAATCCCTCTTCTACACAAAGCTGCATTGATGTGGCTTATAAACCCGTTGCGAGTGTCCTCCCCTCTGAAACTGAGAAAAACGTCGTATTTTACTTGACGATTAGATGAAGAAGCAGCCATCGAGTAGCTCGAAGCAATCAGATCTACAGGGTTTGGAAATATGTCTACTATTCCTTGTTGAAATTACAACTACTACTTAACGCGTTGGAGATTATTTTTTATGGCCAAATACTTAATTTCACCCAAGTTTTCCTTAATATACATGTTACCCACTAACTTTTGAAAATCCAAACACCCACTCCTGAATCAATTTCCTTCCAATTTTATTAACTTTTTTTTATAAAATAACTAAAATACCCTAACCAAAAAATAAATAATATTAATATAATACCAAAATAAGTTTTAATATAAAATAATATTATATAACATTAATATAATAAAAAATTATTAAAAATTAAAAAAATAAATTTGAAAAAAAAGGTCATCGTCGACAACAATGGTGGCCATCGAAATCCTAATCAAATGATAAAAAATGATCACCTAATTTAATTAATAGCTAAATTTGACCTTATTGATGATGGAGATAGTGGAATTAGGCCCTCTCAATGATGGAAATGACTAGATTTGACCACTGTTATCATTAAAGATGGTTGAGAATGACAAGTATACTTGAAACTGGTTATTTCCAACCATCGTTGATAACAGAGACGACCAGATCTAATTACTTCTATCATTGCGACCACTGCTACCAACAACGGTGACTGTTTTTTTTAATTTTTTTACTATTATATTAATATTATTTTATAAAATTAATTTTGTTATATATTATTTTATATTTTTTATTCAAAAAGACAAAAATACCCTTTTGACCATTAATAGTTAACGATTGATCAATAAATTTAATTATTAACTTTAGTCAAAAAATGAGTATTTGATTTTTTAAAATTTGATAGATAAGACTTTCATTTAGAAAAACCATGGGTGGGATAAAGTCTTTTGGCCTTTTTTATTTAGTAAACATGTATGGACAACTCATACAGCTTTGTGGTAATTATAAATTAATTTCTCTATTTTGTCTTTGTACCTACTTTTAAGCCATCGATGTTGCCTGGAAGTTTTCTACGCCTATTCAATTCTTTATGCCCATTTTTTCTCCGACCTTTCTAGGGAATGACCCACTTTGCATTTTTTTTTCTACGCTTATATGACATCCCCTTAGGTTATCTTTTATCAATTACCATCCCTTGCTTTTTAATTTATTTTTTTTTCCTGTTTGAGTCGGAATAAACATGTTGCTGGGTCATGTCAGCCCTAAGGACTAAAAACACCCTACTTAGGATGTACAATTCGCAAAATTATGAATCATACTAAAACTCGTTATTAAGGCAAATCATGTCAAGGGTCTGTGAAATTGATCCATCATTGCTCGTAAAAATATAAAGATTGTAAACAACATTTAAAAATTAATTTTTAGCAGGCTGACTAGGAAAGCATGTAGGGCCGCCCATAATGTAATAGCCCGAGGAGTAGAACTGTCTTTTTAGGTTTTGAATCCAAGGATAAAATAGAGATTTTCTTGATAGGAATGAGTTTTGAAAGGGTTCAGGGATAAAAGAGTCATTTAGAAGTCTTTTATGGCTTGTACATGGTATTCTGAGAGAATATTCCGTGTATGCGCGAGGGTGGGCGAAAATTGAGATTTTCCACTGTACACACGACCGTGTGCCTAGGACACACGACCGTGTGTCTTGCTTTTTAGCCATAAATATGTTTTATTTTCCAGTTTGCGCAGTTTCTAGCTTTTCCAGTTTTCGTTTTTTTTCTTCTTCCATCAGCTCTAATGAACCCTAGGGTGATTGAGAGAGATCTCCCAGTAGCTCAGTTCCAGATTAGAGATCCAGAAACTTCCAAAGAGAGAGGTCCAACTTCTATGGCGAGAGGTAAGTGTTTCCTTACCTCTTTCACTGTATTCAAGCATGTTTTGCTGTTTTAAGCGTTTGAGAACCTTTGTGTGCTTGTTTGAGATGTTAACAGTATGCTTGAGCTTTGATATGATGAATTATTGAATGATTGAGTGGCCATTTCCATGATTTATATGTGTATATTTTGTATACATGTGTTATATGCTTTATTCATGATATATGGCGTGATTGAGATGATGATATGATGATTTATGCATGCTAATAGCAGTATTGAGTGTATGTTTGATGATTTGAAGTGTGGTTGTGTTTGGAGTGGGAATTTCTAGGTTTCCTTCTATAGAATTTGGGTTAAGCGCACACTCGTGTACCCGAGTGTGACGTCGATTTTTGCCGCGTCAAGCAAGGACAAACTTACTACCCTTATTTAACCATCCTAAACGTGGTTAAGATGAGCGCATAACAAGTTTGTGGCCCACTACAGAGTCTATGGAGTCGCCACCCAAGAGTAACCACGGGAAAATACATATCGGTGATAATAGGTGATTTTATAGATCCATTGCAAAAGACCTAACCACTCCTCACCTATCCAATAGGTCGGGTTCAGAGAGTCAGGTATGACGATGGGGAAGTGTTAGGCACCCATGTCATCCGGCACGAAAGCTGACTTCTGCTTTTGTGGTTCATTCGTTAAGCACGTTATCGAATTTAATTAAGTTCTGTATTATCACACGATGCAATATTAATCATACACATAATAAATTACATTCATCCATGAAAATAACAAAATATGAAAAAGAAAATAATTAAAAATTACAACCATTTTCCATACACCCTTATACATTTCCTCTAACCTTAAACAAGTCTATTAAATTAAATCTCTGCAAAACAAATTAGGTTAGTCGTATAATATAAAACAAAATCAACATTCATACCATAAAAAATAAAATAATAAAAGCAGAAAAAAAAAATTATATCCCTTTGTACATACACCCTTATACATTGGATCTAATCCTAAACAAGCCTAAAAAGAATAAATAAATCATGCAAAATAAAAAGTTTATTAGTTAATCTAATAAAATAGATGAATAAATTCTGCAAAATAAAATTTGGTTATGACAAATCATACTTACAGAATAAAAACAGTAAGGGCAATTATTGAAAATCTAGCCCAAATAAAAGCAGCCCAGCTAAGGAAATAAACAAAATGCAGCCCACTTAAAAGAAATAAATAAAGTGCAGCCCAATAGGAAAAATAAACAGATTCCCCCCAACCGCAACTCGAACCCGAGTCCCACTGACTGAATCCACCACCTCTTGCCACCAATGCAACTAACCATATTCGTTCCATTTGCATGCAGAATATTATACATACAATATACACGAACACACACAAAATATAAAATTCGCTTTTACAGAAGGTTTACATAGTTTATTTACATTTTTATACTGAATAATACTCATGCAATATACATAATTTATATACATAACACAATATACATACCATACACACAACTTATGTACACAGCATGATGTACATACAATATGTACAGTATGTTGTAATTCATATATAAACACAAAATTAAAATATAGAATATGTAATATAGTAACAAAAAAAAAAAAATCCATATACAGAATAAATCGAAAATAAAATAAATAAATAAAATAAAATAAATAAAAAATACAGGATGTAAAAAAATATATGTAAGCATATATATATATATATATATATATATATATAAGTTTCCCTTAGGGACTAATCTGAATTCAATTAGAAATTTTTCGATGTTGAGCCAAGAACAATAAAGTACTATTTAATTTCTAGATATGCTAAAAAAAAAAAAATTTTGTTTGTTTTGAAAAATCCTTCCTGGAAATTTTCTTCTCTCTCCTGAAAAGTTTTTCTTAGAAAATATTTTTTTCTTCTTTCCCTCCTCCTCAAAGGTTTTTTTTTTTTTTTTTTTGTTTCTAAAATCTTTCCTTTTTCTCCTTCCAATCTCCCCTCCCCTGTTTTTGGAAAATCCCATCCCCTTTTATAGACGGTTTGGATGAAAACGGTAGCCAGCTGTCCAACCACACATCGCGCTACACATGGACCAGCAAGGGCAGGAGAGAGAAAGGAAGAAATGCGCTGGAAAACAAAAAACAAAAAACAAAATGCAGGTATGGGAGACTCAGCGGGCGCGTGTATGGCACGCACAATGAGCACGGGCTTGGCCACTTCACACGCGCTCTCTACAGGCCTATCCTTAGGCCGTCCCATTCAGTTGGGCCAGCATACCTGTTGCTGAAGTCTTCTAAAATGGGTTGCACACTGGGCCTACTTATTCTCTCCTCTCTTTTAGGTTAGCCACTTGGGTTATCTTTTTGGGTTTTCATAATTTTATGATTTTTTTAATGAACAAAATAAATAAATATATATATATATATATGTTTTTAACTTGTCCATCCTCGACTCGACATCTCAAAAACTCTAAGTCAATATCCAGGTTTTTCATCATCGGGGGTGATCCTGTTGGATCCAAAATGGGGTGTCTAAACCGAGATGCACGCTTGTGTGGCCTTAATTCTGCATGGAACACAACCTTGCATGTTGCCCTTGTGTGTACAAAAATCCAAACACACACTTGTGTACCCAAGTACATACGCCCGTGTGTCTATTCCCAATTCTACATGCCCGTGTAGGCAAGACATGAGAGTGTTGTGAGGCTGTTACACGCCCGTGCAGTACGATACATACCCATGTGCCCAATTTATGCACGCCTATGCATTTGCACCACACGTCCGTATGGCTGGCCAAAGTTTGATAAATTGATTTCAGAAGCTAGCACGCCCAAGGACGCGAGTAACACATGGTCTCGTGTGCCTTGACACACGCCCGTGCACATAGAAACTGTAGACACCCCATTTTGGACTCAATAAGGTCACCCCCGATGATGAAAAACTTGGATGTTGATTTAGAATTTTTGAGATGTTCAGTCGATGATGGATGAGTTAAAAAAAGAAAAAAGTGTTTATTTTATTTTACTAAAAAAAAATCATAAAATCATGAAAACCCAAAAAGATGACCCAAGTAGCTAACCCAAAAGAGGAGAGAATAAGTAGGCCTAGTGTGTAGCCCATTTTGGAAGACTCCAGTAGCAGGTATGCTGGCCCGGTTGGAGGAGAAGACCCAAAGATGGCCTACAGTGAGCGCGTGCATCACACACGTGATGAAGTGGACAGGCCTATGCTGATTGCACATGTCGCACACGCGCCCGTTGAATAACCCATACCTGCATTCTGTTTGTTTTCTAGCGCATTTCTTTCTTTCTCTCTCCTGCCCCTACTGGTCCGCGTGTTGCGCGATGTGTGGCTGGACAGCTGGCTGCCGTTTTCATTTGTCTATAAAAAGGTGGGATTTTCCAGAAGAGGAAATGGGGGCTGGAGGAGAGAAACTTTCAGGAAGGGAGAGGGAAAAAAAAAAAAACAAAGGAAAAATATACAGAGATAAGAGAAAAAAAATAGACAGAGAGAAAAGAAAAAAAGTAATATATATTTTTTGAATCCAATTTTCACTCAATCTATCTTTTGGCTCAATATTGGAAAGTTTGAAGGCATTCACATTCAAGGTATATATTTGAGGGGATTTTAATACACTTTGTTTTTTGATATATTTTATTTTATTTTTATTTTATGTTATGTTTTATTAATCATATATATGTATACAAATAAGTGTGGGTGACTGGTTGTGTTTGCTTCAAATATGTGGCTTATATTTTATACGTATGTGTTGTATATTTTATATATATATGTGTGATATATGCATTATATATATTATATGTATGTTTATATGTACTATACTATATATAAACATAATGCATATATATTTATTATATATATACTGTATATATTTATTCTTATTGTGTATATATATTATATATTATACTGCATGTTCTGTGTATTGTTATATAATATATATATAATATACTGTGTACATATATGCACTGGATGAGACTGCCTGCCTTGATGGCAAAAGATGGGCTATGTCATTCCCCCCTTCTAGGTTCAAGCCGCGCTGCAAATTAAAACAACCTATAAATCACACAACAAATATAATTCAAATAAACACAAATTAAAGAGAGAAGTCTACTCAGTCGATTTATAAAAGTTTAGAACTTTAAATACAAGTCTCCTATGTCCTATTTCTCAATCACTACCTGATTGAAGTTTCATTATCTTTAAAACCTAAAAATACAATAGTTTTGGAACCAAGGGAATTTTGCCTATTTTACAAATGATTTTGCAACTAGAAAGATTGTGAAAATGCCTCTAAATAGGCTGAAACACAAGTTATGTACAACTCTATTAAATGTATACAAATATAGGTTTGGGAGAGAAGAGAAGGTGAGCAAATGGTGAAGAGAATAAGCTTGAGTGTGCAATTCATTTCTCTAACCTTACCTACTTCAAAATGGTCTCTTTTTACATTTGATTTCTTGCTTGAAATGGTAAAAAGTTGCTTGCATAAATTTCTATCTGTTGGGTAGGTAGAAAAAGATATAGTTGCAATTAATTTTTCAAGTGCATAGTCATACTTGTCAAGTGCACGGTAGTGCTTGCAGCATTTATGGCCTCAAACAAAATCTCAATGATCAAATTTAAGATACGCACCATAGTTACATGATCTTGTGCCTATGATGCACCGTTGTGCTTCATATCTTCATGTCTGATGTTTGAAATTCTAAAGTGTAAGACCCGTTGCCATACGTACCCCTGCTACTGAATATCTCTTTTCTTTTTATTAATAATCTGAAAATTGGGTACACGCGACGGGAATCCTACGAAAGGAAATCTACTACTAAATACATTTATACGCATGCGGAAGCTTTAAACTGAAACTGAAATATACAATGTACACATATACAATGGGACCAAAATGGGCATTTTTCATATATACATATTGTTTCTGTACAATGTTCTTACATCTGGGTAAATGAAAACATTTACAAATATGACCCAACAGGCCAAAACTGGAATTACATACTGAAAACTATGTGTGGGGTCCTCTCTGTCAGCCTCAGTCCACCCGCTCCTCGCCAACAGCACACAAACCTGAAAAGGAAGGAAAAAGGAAAGGGATAAGTGATAAAGATCACCCAGTAAGCATTCCTTACTTCCCTCAACCCAAGCAAGCAACAGAAACATACATACCTAGCCTTGGCCTTAACATTCATCTAATCGCTTGCTGGTGCTGGTTACTGCTTATTTTTCTATTATCTGATTGCTTAACTGATTAACTGAATTTCTTTATTAAGTCATGTCATGAAGTATGAATCATGTCATGCTAACTGAAAACTGAATATGCATGCATCAGAATATCTGTATATACCCGAAGGTACCTGTTGTGCTGATCAGACTGATGAACATAGGGATTCAACATCTTGACCATGTGGGCTGAACAGTCTAGCTAAGGGCTAGAAAGCTAAATATGAAATGCTGGACAATCTGACTAGTGTCAGAAGGCTGAAACCCCACAGATGCCCCCTCTAGTTCACCCAAAACTCTAACCCGTATATCAGGTTCTGAATATTGAATGCTACTGAATTCGGATCCCTTGATCCTTTCTCATGCTACATGTCATGCTATGAAATGTTCATGCAGTATTAATGATCTGAATTTCTGATTATCTGATGCTTATTATCCTTTATATTTGGTTTCCCATGCTTTATAAGTCATTTTAAACCTTTTCTGGAAAATTCTACTGTTGCACGGGCATGTGAGCAAGGCACACGGACGTGCTGAAGACACACACGGGTATGCAGGGCAAAGGTACACAAGCATGTGCCCAGACGCACGGGGTCGTGCACTGGCCATACAGTTGGTCGTGCTCACTTTTGAAAATTCTACGTAAAACTCTGAAATAACTGGCACACAACCATGTCCCTCAAGACACACGGGCATGCATCTACAACCAAGCCGTGCACACTTCATGCACACGGGCGTGTCCTTGCAGAAACAAAGGCATACGGGCATGCTCATGCGGGCACACAGGCGTGTGTCTTGCTCTGCATCGATAACACTCACCTGGAATTTGTAGGAAACCATCTATTTCTCAACCAAACTCAAATTAACTTATAACAATCATCCTAGGCACTTCAAAATGCATATATCAAGCATCAATTTCATCATTCATCAATTACAACTCATTCCACCATGGAAATATCTCATTTATCTCACAAAACACACACAAGCAAAGCAAGCATGGTTCAAGGGTGGAAATCATCATCTCATACATCATTTCATCAACATATCATATACACATCTTATATAACACATAAGCATGCTGGAAACACATCACGCAACACACATTATCACAAACATGCTGGGAAACTCAAGGAAGAAGTAAGGAAACACTTACCTCTTGCCATGACTGCTGGAATCTCTATCTCAAGCTAATCTCTATCTCAAGCTAATCTCTTCCTTTTCTAGCTGGTTTAGGAGCTATTGGAAGCTGAAGATCTGGTCTAGGGCTGGGAACCACTGAAAACAGAAGGAAACTTGGCTAAATAAGATAAAAGCTGGGTGAAAATCATTAAATCTCCCATCTCTCTCTTTTCTACCCACCTGCACGGGCGTGTAGGGCATAGTGCATGGGAGTACACAAGAAAAAATGAATGAAATTCATTTCCCGCACTACGTATGATTGAAACCTCTTAAGAGGAATCATGCGAACGTCACACAAGCTCCGAAAACTTACTATCTCACCCCTAAACTCTTTTAAACTCCTAATCTATTATTAAATCTCACATCTAACCCCAAGACTCTACCCCTAAGAGCTTTTCTAATCTTGAGATGCTTCATTCGTCCCCTCCTATAAAAATTCTGACCCTAAAATTACATGAACAACTCTAGGAACCAATCCCTGATCTCAGTTTCTACCTCCCAAGTAGCTTTCTCCACTCTCTGGCTATGCCACAATATCTTTACAAGGGGAATCTTTTTATTTCTGAGGACTTTGACCTTATAGTCCTGAATTTGTACTGGCTGCTCTTGGTAGCTCAAGTCTTCTGCCAAGTTAACCTCTGAAAACTGAAGCACATGAGACGGATCTCCCACATACTTCCTCAACTGAGACATATAGAAGACATTGTGGATTCTGTCTGTAGAACCTACTGCCACGAGTACCCCTTCTGCTGAATATCACTGTTCTTTTATTTACTAAACTGGAAATTGGGTACCCACAACGGAAATCCTATGAAAATAAAACCTACTGTTGCTGTACAATCTGCATACAAGCGAAAGCTGAAATAATCTGAAATATACAATGGGCCCAAACTGGCCTTTTCATACATATACAACTGTTTTTACATTGTTCTTTACATCAAGTCTATACAAAATACACACAAGACCTATCAGGTCCAAAAACTGAAAAGTACAAACTGAAGCTGTGTGTGGGGTCCCCTCTCGCAAGCCTCAATCCACCTGCTCCTCACCAGCAGTAAACTGACCTGAAAATGAAGGAAGAAGGAAAGGGATAAGTGATCAAGATCACCCAGTAAGCATTCCTTACTTCCCTCACCCAAGCAAGCATCAATCAAAGTACACATACCTGGCCTCGACCTTATTCATGTATCTAATCGCTTGCTGACGTTGAATCTGATTACCGGTTATCTGTTTCTCATTTATTATCCATGTTCTGAAATGAATGATATGACATAGTACTGAAATCTGAATATACTGATGATGCATGTATTTGGATAATCTATATATACCCTAAAGTACCTGTTGTGCTGATCAGACTGATGAACACAAGGATTCGACATCTTGGCTAAGTTGGCTGAACATTCTAGCTATAAGCTAGAAAGCTGAGTACTGTGCTGAGCAGTTTGACTGGTGTCAGAAAGCTGGGCCCCTCCTCGAGTTCACCCAAACTGTAACCCATACATTGGGTTCTGAGTACTGAAACTACTGAATTCAGATCCTTAGATCCTCTTTTAGACTACATGCTATACTGTGGCATGTTTATGCAACATTTCTTATCTGAATTCTGGCTTATCTGGTGATTATTAGCCTTTGGATGGATTACCAAACCTTTAAGATTCAATTTCTACAAATTCTGGAAAATAAAGCTGAAACATGGGCATGGAGAGGAAAACGCACAGGCGTGCACTCGCACACACAACCGTGCCAGGCAGGGGCACACGGGCGTGTGCCCAGACACACGGGACCATACGCTAGTCGTGTGTCTGGCTGTGCAAGGTACTGGAAATTTCTGGCCTTTCATGCGCAAAGCAGACACACGGTCGTGTTTCTCAGGACACACGGTCGTGTTTCTCAGGACACACGGTCGTGTGCTCTGCATTCTAGGTCGTGTGCCCTTCGTGCACACGGGCGTGCGCTCACAGAAACACAGGCACACGGGCATGTGTCTGCGGACACACGGGCGTGCACCTGGGTTTGTAGTAGCAGACCTTACCTGGAAAATGCAGGAACTTAACCAATCCACATTCAAACTAAAATTAAATTGAAACACACATCAATGACACTTCAATATACGCACATTCATCATCAATTTCATCATCCATCCAAAACTACTAAATCCATCATGAAAATCAGGCTTTCTCTCACAACACATACACACCAACAAAGCATGCATGTACTTGGGTGGAAATCATCATAAAAGCATCCAAACAATCAACATATAAGCATACAACATAGCATCACAAGCTGGAAACGGAAACATACGTTTCCAACATCATCAAACAAGTTGGGAATGTGAAGAGAGAGTAAGAAACACTTACCTCTCGCCATTGAAGCTGGAAAACTCAACACAAGCTAATATCTGGTTTCTCTAGCTGGATTGGGAGCTGTTGGAAGCTGGATTTTGCGCCTAGGGCTAGGAGCTGCTGAAATGAAGAAGGAAACTGAAATGGGTGAGAAAATGAAACTAATCTCCCGTCTCTCTCCTTTTCTACCCACCTGCACGGGCGTGCAGGGAAAGGTGCATGGGAGTGCACCAGGGAAAATGAATACAATTCATTTTCCGCGCTTTGCATGATTGAAACCTCCCAGAAGGAATCATATGAATGCCACTCAGCTCTGGAAAACTTACTAACTCACCCCTGAACTCTTCTAGACTCCCAATCTATTCCTGAATTCTATTTCTAACCCCAAAACTCTATCCCTAAAGGCTTTTCTAAACCTGGGATGTTACACTGTCCATACTAGTTGGCAATGCTAATCTGTAGGCAACTGTCCCCACTCTCTCACGTATCTCGTAGGGACCAATAAATCTAGAGGCCAACTTTCCCTTCTTATCAAATCTGAGAACTTGCCTGTAGGGAGCAACTCTCATAAAAACTCTGTTGCCTATTGAGAACTCAATCTCTCTGCGTCTCAAATCAACATAACTCTTCTGTCGATCCTAGGCCTATCTCTTTCTCTGTCTGATGATTTTGATACATCTTTGTACTGCTTGGGTGTGCTGAATACACCGCGCTGTGCGTCTCTGACAAAATCTTCTGTCTCAACTCTGAACTCTGGGGCACACAAACTCTATCTCTGAATCTCAAGATCCTATCTTTAACTTCAAAATCTGTCACTGATCTCTCTGACATCTTCTAAAGCATACTCTGAGTTTACTCATCTGATATTTGGCTGTTTTTGATCTCATCAAACGGTAAGGATCTGATTTATAATCTTGAGAAACTCGTAGTCACTATCTCAATCTGCTCTTTGACAATCTCATATTGCAGCTCTCTCTGAACTAAAATGCTGGATAAGGCCACTCGTCTACTCAAGGCATCAACCACTATATTGGCTCTTCCTAGGTGATACTTGATTTCACACTCGTAATCCTTCACCAGTTCTAACCATCTTCTTTATCTCATGTTCAATTCCTTCTGAGTGAAGAAGTATTTTAGACTTTTGTGGTCTGAATATATGTTGCACTGGACTTCATACAGATAATATCTCCAAATCTTCAGGGTAAACACGACTACAACTAACTCCAAGTCGTGGGTAGGATATCTTAACTCATGATCTCTCAATTGCTTAGAGGCATAGGCAATGACCTTACTAGATTGCATCAAAACAGCCCCGATCCTCTGATGGGATGCATCAGTATAAATGTCAAACTCTACCCCCTTTTGAGGTAGTACAAAACTGGAGTGCTAGTCAATCTCTACTTGAGCTCTTGAAAACGTGTCTCGCACTCCTCTGTCCACACAAATGAAGTCTCTATCCTCGTCAAAGCAGTGAGAGGTCTCACTAGACTTGAGAATCCCTTAATGAATCTCTTGTAATAGTCAGCTAAACCAAGGAAACTTCACACTTCCATCACTGTGTTCGGCCTCGGTCAACTCAATATAGCCTCCACTTTACTGGGGTCTACTGATATACCGTCTGCTGAAACTACATGGCCCAGAAATGCCACTCTGTCGAGCTAAAACTTACACTTGGAGAACTTGACAAACAAATGTCTATCTTTCAGCTTCTGAAGCACAAATCTGAGGTGCTTCTCATACTCTACTACACTTCTGGAATACACCAGAATGTCATCAATGAAAACCACCACAAACCGGTCAAAACAATTATGAAACACCCGAATCATCAGATCCATAAAGATCGTTGGGGCATTTGTCAATCCATAGGGCATCATTATGAACTCATAATGCCTATATCTGGTCTTGAATACTGTAGCGACCCTCGCCCCAGGTTACTGTGCACTGTAGAATTATACTGTAATTAATAATAAAATATACCTAAGATGGGAATCTCTATAGTAAAAGATCTGCTGCTGCTGCTGTATATAAAAAAATTTCTTTATTAAAAGAAACTGTAAATGTAATTTATTATTCAAATATACTGAAATGTAAGCGTGAAAACCCAGACTGCTTATGTATAAAACATAAACTGTCATACACACATATATACATGAGAAAATATAAGCATGCGAGCCAACATGCTATCTACTGCTGCCGAGCCATATCCTCAAAATCTCGCAGTTGTCTCGCTCTAGCTCAGCACTCGAATCATTGACCTATAAAAGGAAATAGGGAAGGGAGTGAGTGACAAAGTCACTCAGCAAGCGTTTCCAAACCAACACTCGCAGGTCAAAACAATTCACTGACTACGTGACTCGTCACGTAGGGAAAATTCTGCTGGACAGTTTTCTTATTTCTGATTCTCTGGATATACCGAAGTATATCAATTTTCTAAATTATTTCTGTTTTGTTACTGTTCTGATACTGTACATGACATGAAATGTATATGTTGATGTCATGTGTATGCTGAAAACTGTAAAACTCGCCCTCAGGCTTGTTTTTCTGAAAAACAGTCTTTTCTGAAAACTCTTTCTGATAATAAAACTGTGATCCGAAGATCCTGAATATATACGAATAGTATATGCTGAAAACTGTATCAGAAAGTACTGTATCTGAAAACATCTGCTGTGTTGGTCAGACTGATGAATACAGGGATTCGGCACCCTGGCCATGTGAGTTCAAAATCCTAATGAATCTACTGATGCACAACCAGCACTCTTTCTAACGAGCTTGGTCAGTGACCATGTCCTCTCTAGTGGACACTGGTTTCTCTCTCTAGCTGGTGTGTGAACTCACAGGTGCCCCCTCGTATCCACCTCTATCTGATATATGAGAAATCATATATGTATATCTGAAAATCATGCTGTTGGATCATTGGATCTAGTCTGAAAATATCTGGTATGGCATGCCGTGCTAAATGCTGATAATCATGCATGAAATGCTGATTTAATAGCTTATTACTGAGTTCTGTGTGCTTAGAATTGGCTTAGAGTGGCTTAATACTCTTTTAAATTCATTCACTATTGATTTCTGAAGTGCACGGGCTTGTGTTCTGGGACGCACGGGCGTGTGTCAAGGCACACGAGACCGTGTGCTCCTCGTGTTGTTGGGCGTGCAAGGTTCTGAAATTTTTCATGCAAAATTTGGCTAGGCACACGGGCATGTGGGACAACACACGGGCGTGCATACTAAGGCACACGGGCGTGTATCGCACTACACGGGCGTATGGTTGCCTTCCTCTTCTTCCCGTGTCTCTACATACACGGGCGTGTGGGATTGGGGGAAAGTACACAGGTGTGTGTACTCGGGCACACGGGCGTGTGTCTGGGTTTTTACACGCACACGGCCAGCCTACACGGCCGTGCCCCATGCAGAATTGAGGCCACACGGCTGTGCATTAAGGGTGCACGGTCGTGTACTCGACCCAATTTCTGCAGATAGCGTCTGAAAATCCAAAAATTCTCACACCAACTCATCCACACTCCAAATCATCATACATCCACATTCAATACTACTATTTGCATGCCAAAATTCATCATATTATCATCTCAACACGCCAATCATCATAAATAAAGCATATATCTCATGCATATAAACAGATACGCATATAAACATGGAAAACCACTTAATCATCCAATCATGCATCATATCAAGCTCAAGCATGCTGGAAATATCTCAAACAAGCACACATAAAGTTCACATACACTGGAATCAGCCAAACAGGCTCTGAACAAGCGAAAGAGGTAAGGAAAACACTTACCTCGCACCATGGAAGCTCTATCTCACTCTCTGGAAGATTCTGGATCTCTAATCTGAAGCTGAGCTGCTGGGGGATCTCTTTTTGGAACTCTAGGGCTCATTGGAGCTGAGGAAGAAGAAAAGAAATAAGGGAAATAAGCTGGGAAAGCTGAACTGCGCGTACTGGAAGAAAATTAAAACATATTTAGCTGGCTGAGGCAAGACACACGGTCATGTGTCCAAGGCACACGGTCGTGTGTGCGGTGGAAAATTGCCATTTCCACCTACCTTTGCACAGAAACTACAACTAAGCCCCAAAGGACTTATAAATGACTCTTCTACCCCCCCTTAACTCTCTAAAATGATATTTCTACCCCTTAAGTCCTTACAATTCTCCCCCTCTAATAAAAATTCCGTCCCCAAAATTACCTAAACAAATCAGGGAACTGGAACTTTTTGATAACTCAAGTCATCTGATAACTCCAGATCTTGAACCTCTAACACGTGAGATAGATCACTCACATACTTTCTCAACTGAGAGACATGAAACACACTGTGGATTCTGTCCAAACTGGCTGGAAGAGCTAACCTGTAAGTAACTCTGCCCACTCTCTCCAGAATCTGATACGACCCAATGAATCTCGAAGCTAACTTGCCTTTTCTACCGAATCTTAGGACACGTCTGTAGGGAGCAACTCGTAGAAACACATGGTCTCCAACCTTAAACTCTATATCCCTACGCCTCAGATCTGCATAGCTTTTCTGACGATCTTGGGCCTGTTGAATTCTCTACCTGATAACTCTGATCTGCTCAATCATCAACTGAGTCATCTTTGGCCCCACTACTAACTCTAACGAATTTCTGTCAGAAATGTCATCCCAATACAATGGTGATCTGCACCTTCTACCATACAAGGCCTCGAAAGGTGCCATCTGGTCGTAGACTGATAGCTGTTGTTGTAGGCAAACTCCATCAACGGTAGCAAATCAGCCCAACTAGTCTGAAAATCCATGCAACAGGCTCTCAACATGTCCTCTAAAATCTGATTGACTCTCTCAGTCTGACCATCTGTTTGCAGGTGGTAAGCTGAACTGAAATGAAGCCTGGTTCCCAATGCTCTCTGTAAACTACCCTAGAAAGCGGACAAAAATCTCGAATCTCTGTCTGATACTATGTCTCTGGGAACCTCATGTAATCTGACCACCTCTCTGACGTACAAATGGCTCAACTGATCTGTGCTCAAACCCTCTCTAATCGACAAGAAGTGAGCTGACTTGGTCAATCTATCAACTATGACCCAAATACTGTTGTACCCACGCTGAACTCTGGAAATCCTGAAATGAAATCCATGGAGATACTCTCCCATTTCCATTCAGAAATCCTCAATGGCTGCAACAATCCAGAAGGTCTCTGATGCTCTACTTTGACTTGCTGACAAGTCAAACATCTGGCAATGAACTCTGAGATGTCTTTCTTCATACGAGACCACCAAAACCCTCTCTTGAGATCTTGGTACATCTTGGTACTACCGGGATGTGCTGAATAAGCTGTACTGTGAGCCTCTGACAAGATTTTCTGTCTCAAATCTGTGTCTTCTGGCACACAAACTCTGTCTCTGAATCGTAGAATCCCGTCTCTGATCTCAAAGTCTGGCGCTGTTCCCTGATAAACCCTCTAAATCATACCCTGAACCCATACATCTGACATTTGACATCTGACCAGCCCTGATATCATCATACAGCGTGGACACTAACTGAAGCCTAGAGAAACCAGTTGTCACAATCTCAATATCCTCTCTGGCGATCTCATGCTGCAACTAGCTCTACACTGAAATCATGGATAGAGCTACTCTCCTATTCAAAGCATCAACTACTACATTAGCCTTGCCCGGATGATAGCGAATCTTGCAATCATAATCTTTTACTAGCTCTAACCATCTTCTCTGTCTCATGTTTAATTCTTTCTGAGTGAAGAAATACTTCAGACTCTGATGATCTGAAAATATGCAGCACCTGACACCATACAGATAATGTCTCCAGATCTTCAATGCAAACACTACTGCTGCTAACTCTAAATCATGCGTAGGGTATCTCAACTCATAGTCCTTTAATCACATAGAGGCATAGGCAATTACCCTACCTTGCTGCATCAAGACTGCTCCAATCCCCTGATAGGATGCATCTGAATAGATCTCATAGTCGACACCCTCCTGAGGCAATGCCAACACTGGAGCACTGGTCAATCTCTGCTTCAATTCCTGAAATCTCTCCTCGCATACCTCGGTCCAAACAAACGGAACCTCTCTGTGAGTCAAAGCTGTCAATGGCCTCGCTATGCTGGAAAAACCCTCGATGAATCTGTGGTAATATCCAGCCAACCCAAGAAAACTTCTAACCTCCTTAGGTGTCCTTGGTCTCGACCAACTCAGAATAACCTCTATCTTACTCGGATCAACTGAAATACCAGCTGCTGAGACTACATGCCCGAGAAATGCTACACTGCTCAACCAGAATTCACATTTGCTGAACTTGGCATAAAAATGACGATCTCTCAATCTCTGAAGAACAAACCTTAGATGATCCTCATGCTCCTCTACACTCCTCGAGTAAACCAAGATATCATCGATAAAGACAACAACGAATCTATCGAGACAGTCTTGGAAAACTCGATTCATCAAATCCATAAATACTGCAGGAGCATTCGTCAACCCAAAAGACATCACCACAAACTCATAGTGGCCATACCTCGTCCTGAAAGCCGTCTTGGGTACATCTAGCTCTACAACTCTCACTTGATGATACCCAGACCTCAGATATATCTTGGAGAACACTACAGCTCCACTCAACTGATCAAACAAGTCATTAATCCTGGGCAACGGATACTTGTTCTTCATTGTGACCTTCTTCAGCTCTCTGTAGTCTATACACATTCTCAGGCTTCCATCCTTCTTCTTGACGAACAAGATAGGAGCACCCCATGGCGAGCAACTCGGCCTGATAAATCTCTTATCAATCAACTCTTGCAGTTGTTTCTTCAATTCTTGTAACTCAATTGGAGCCATTCGATACGGAGCCTTGAAAATAGAAGTCATACCCGGAAGTAACTCTATACAAAACTCTAGCTCTCTCTCAAGAGGCAACCCTAACAGATCATCTGGAAACACGTCAAGGAACTCCCTCACTACTGGCACATCCTCGATACTTGGCCCAACTGCCTCTCTACAAACCACATTAGCCAAGTATCCTACACAACCCTTATTCAGGAGTCTCCTTACCTGTAAACAGGAGATAAGCGGGGTCTCTACTCTCCCCTTTCCAAATACGAACTGATCAGGGCCTAACTGCAGTCTAACCTTTTTCTTTCTACAGTCAATCTCTGCCCCATACTCACTCAGGAAATCCATACCTAAGATCATGTCGAAATCAGCCAACTCCAACATGATCAGGTCTATCCTCAATCTCCTGCC
>JAJEJH010001576.1:0-21823 GCA_026122585.1 Anacardium occidentale
CTAAAAGCTAGTGAATTTCATAGAACTTAATGCATTTTCATCTAATTAAATCTAGATAGAGATATTTAGGTTATTAGGTTGTTAAATATGATTAATATTGCTTGAAAAAGAATATTGATCAATTTGAAAAAGAATATTGATCAATTTAGGAAATTCTATTGTCATATGAATAACATGAGATATTCAACCATATAAAAAACCTACCTTAAAGTAAATTAATGAACCCAAAGTCTTAGCATCATCTCGTATATTGTTATTCGATTTACCTAGGCGTGCTTATTAATTTTTTTTATTTTAGTTTTAAATTTATTTTCGATCCGTATTTGATAGTCTAAATAAAGTTAGGAGTAGCGTCATCTTAGTACTTATGCAATCTTGTAGATTCGACAACCCTGAATACTTTTTATATTACTTTGAACTAGTACACTTGTTAGGAAGTTAGGGTTTAAAACTCTAATGCATCAAGTTTGTGGTGCCTTGCTGGAGATTATGTCTTAGACAATATTAAGATTTACTGCTTCTAATATACTCTAGACATTTTATTTCTTTGTTATTTTAGTTCTTGTTTAGTTTTTTTTTTTATTATTATTTTACGACACTACTTGATTTTGTTTGCCTTATAGATTTTTTGCTAGTGCATGACACACACTAGAAATTCGATGACTAAGCCTTTCGATCTTGAGATAGAAAGAACATTACATCAGTTGACAAGGCAGAGAAAATTAATGGTAGAAGATCAACGTATAATACCGTTAACCTTAGAGCGAGCAATCCAAGCCATAAACTAGAGATCCATGATCGACTACGCAACTTCTATAGTTGAGGAAACAACCTCAAGCACAAGAAAACCGGTGATACAAGCCAATAATTTTGAGATCAAATTAAGCATAATTCAGATGATTTAAACTTCAATTCAGTTTAATAGATTACCTAGTGATGATTCGAAACAGCATATTGCCAATATTCTAGAGGTCTATGATACCTTTAAACAGAATGGAGTTACTGATGATGTCATCAGGCTAAGAGAATTCCCTTTCTCATTGAGGGACAAAACAAAAAGTTGGTTAAATTTATTGCCTATTGGATCAATCACTACATAGGACAAGATGGCATAACGATTCCTAGTAAAATTTTTCCCTCCATCAAAGATTGCAAAACTACGCAATGACATTACAACTTTCATGCAGTACGATATGGAGTCATTATATAAAGCATGAGAGCAATATAAAGAATTGCTCTGGAAATGCCCATATCATGGCTTACCCATATGGTTTCAAGTACAAACATTTTATAATGGTTTAATGTCTTTTAATCGTACTTTGGTTTATACAACTACAAGACGTAACTTTATGAGGAAGACACTAGAGGAAACATTTGAATTGCTTGATGAGATAGCCTCTAATAGTTATCAATGGCGAATTGATAGAGTACCAAAGAGAGTTGTAGGAGTATATAGAGTGGATTCTTTTTATGCCTTGGCTGCCTAAATAGAAGCATTAAAAAAAATTGATACAATGGTGGTCATGCAAGCAAAAAGCGTAATTTGTGATCTCTGTGGAGGGGGTCATGCGAGCATTGATTTCAAAGTAGGTAACCCATTCATGGACTCATCTAAAAGTGCTAACTTTGTGGGTAATTTTTACAGGCCTCAATAGAACAATCCCTACTCAAACACATATAATCTCGAGTGGTAAAATCATTCAAATCTCTCATAGAGCAATCAAAATCCAATGAAGCAACCACTACCAGGGTTTTAACCTCAAGAAAAGAAATCAAATTTGGAAGTGATGTTAACAAAGTTTCATTTATATTGTTAAAACAAGATTTCAAAATCAAGAAGCATCCATCAAAAATCTTGAGGTACAAATAGGACAATTGGTAAACCTAATCACTGGGAGAACATAAGGTATATTACCAAGTGATATTAAGATGAACCCGAAGGAATATATAAAGGCCATATCACTTAGAAATAGAAATGAATTGAAGGGGCTTGACGAGGAAAAGCCTAAAGAAGCCAAAGTAGAAAAACTAGTGGAAAAGAAGGTGAAGTAAAAACCAATAAAGATCAAGCCTCATTTTCCTCTTGCATACAAGAAGAGGTAATTGGACAAGCAATTTACAAAATTTTTGGAAATATTTAAGAAACTTCATATTAACATTCGTTTTACAGATACCTTGTTCTAGATGTCTTGTTCCAGATGCCAAGTTATGCTAAATTTCTATAGGAAATCTTATCAAACAAGAGGAAGATGAAGAAGCATGAGATAATCAAGCTTACAGAGGAGTGCTCTACCATTTTACAAAATAAATTGCCACCAAAACTTGAAGATCGAAGGAGTTTTTCTATCATTTGTACTATAGGTTTAATTTCTTTCTCTAATGTTTTATGTGATTTACGGGTATCAACTTAATACCTTTGTCTATTGTCAGGAAATTAGGACTTAGAAAACCACAACCTACCATAGTATATTTACAATTAATAGATAGATTGATAAATTATCCAAGAGGTATTGTGGAAGATGTGTTGGTAAAGGTTGATAAATTTATATTTCCAATGGATTTTCTTATGTTGGACATGAAAGAAGATATTAAAGTGCTATTAATTTTTGGAAGTCCATTCTTAGCCACTAGAGAGGCATTAATTGATGTAAGAGAAAAAATTGTAAAATTAAGAGTTGATGATGAAACAGTAACCTTTAGAGTGTATAAAACCACAAGTCCCTCTAGTAATAAAAAAGACATGCTATAGAGCAGAAGTGACAAAGGGAACAACATTTGTTAGGAAGGGAATATTAAAGTTGACAAAAACATACCTAAAAAGTGGTAAGACTGGCAACCCACAAGAAACAAATTTGATAATGGCCAAAAAAGATTCTTCTCTAATTCTCAATGCCATCCTTTCTTTCAAAAGTTAAGAGCTCAAGGGACTAGTATAGTTATTGTCACCAAAGCCTATTCTAAAGGAGCTATAGAGGTAAATAGCGAGGAAAAAGGCATGAATATGGTCAAGTAGCAATGGTTGAAATATTATAAAGAAAATAGATGGAGAAAAGGTAAAACCTTCATCCTATTGAATGATCTGGCTTAAAAATACCAATATCAAGTCAAGTTAAAGACTATAAACAAGCGCTTCTTGGGAGGCAACCCAAGTTGTATCCTTTATGTTTCTTTATTTTTCATATTTTTTGTTTTTAATGTTTTTTTATTTGTCAAGCTGATGTTATCTGACAATATTGTTTAAGGTTGTTTTGTTATTAGCATTGGTTGTGGAGAATTTTTCTTAGTTTCAAATCCTAAAGCATGAGCAAGCAAGGATACCTTATGTAGCATCCCAGGATTAGAAATACCTTTTAAACTAGAATTTGGGGTTAGGTGTGAGATTTAGCAATAGATTTAGAGTTGGAAGAGTCTAAAGGTGAGATAGTAAGTTTTTAGAGCTAGTGTGGCTTACGTATGATTCTCCTTGGAAGGTTTCTTTCATGTGAAGTGTGGGAAATGAAGTTTTTTTATTTTCCCTTATGCACAACCGTGCATCATTTGATGCACTCTCGTGCATGCTTGTAAGAGGAGAGAAATGACAAGTTTATAAGTTTTCTTACTCATTCTTATCTATTTTTAGCTAAAGTTTCCTTTTATTTTCAGAGAATCCTAACCCTAGAGGTGATATTCAACAGCTAGCAGCTCCAAATCCAGTTAGAGATTGAAGCAATTAGATAGAAAGAGAGGTAGAGTAGCCATGGCAAGAGGTAAGTGTTTCCTTACCTCTTTCTTGAGTTTCCCAACATGTGTTAAATGTGTGATATGATGATTGGTGTTCCCAACATGCTTGTGATTTATGTGACTTGATTATGTGTTGGTATGATGAAAAGAAAAGACTTGTGATGATGATTTCCACCCAAGAATATACTTGTGTATGTATGTAGGACCCGCCGCCCCGAGTACCCCTGCTGCTGAACAATAAATCTCTTTCTATTAAATAAACTGGAAATTGGGTACCCGAGACGGGAATCCTACGAAAAAGAAAAGCCCTACTGCTGCTACTGTACATAAGCGGAAGCTGAAACTGAAACAAATATACAATGAGCCCATACTGGCTTTCCATATATGCAACTGTTCTTTACACTGTTCTGAAAATATACATCATATACATGACCTCACAGGTCCAAACTGAAAATAAAATACAACTGATCTCTAGTGTGTGGGGTCCCCTCTCGCAAGCCTCGGTCCACCCGCTCCTCACCAACAGCAAAACCTGAAAAGGAAGGAAGAAGGAAAGGGATGAGTGATAAAGATCACCCAGTAAGCATTCCTTACTTCCCCCGCCCAAACAAGCGACAAACACACACACAAGCACACACTGAAACTTGGCCTCGGCCCTATCCATACATCTAGTCGCTTGCTGGCGCTGAAACTGATTATTCTGCTATTATCTGGATTACTGTTATCTGATTACTGATTACCTGCTTATTAATGAGTCATGGCATGATGGATGTCATGACATGCTGAACTGAAACTGAAACTGTATGCTGATGCATGCATCTGAATCTATCTGACTGTACCCGAAGGTACCTGCTGCTGATCAGGCTGATGAACACAGGGATTCGGCATCCTGGCCAAGTGGGCTGAACATTCTAGCTACTGGCTAGAATCTGCTGAAACTGAATACTGAAATACTGCTGCTGAGCTGACTGACTGGTGTCAGAAAGCTGGGTCCCACAGATGCCCCCTCGAGTTCACCCTAAACTGAAACCCATAACTTGGGTCCTGACTGCTGAAATCTACTGAATTCGGATCCCTGGATCCTCATTCAGGCTACATGCTGTGTCATGCTATGCATATGCTGCATTCTTATCTGATTTCTGAATTATCTGAGGTCATTTAGCCTTTGGATGGATTACCAAACCTTTAGAAGTCCAATTCTACCTTTTTCTGGAAAAACTGACGGACGCACGGGCGTGTGGGCCAAGCACACGGTCGTGCAGGAGAGACACACGGTCGTGCCAAACAAAGCACACGGGCGTGTGCCCAGACACACGGGACCGTGCCCCGGTCGTGTGTCTGGTCGTGCTCTCCTCTGGAATCGCTGCGTATTTCTACTAAAAAGCAGGCACACGGCCGTGTCCCTCAGGACACACGGTCGTGCCCACTTGCAAACCTGGCCGTGTGCACTTCGTGCACACGGGCGTGCCCTTGCAGAATCCAAGGCACACGGGCGTGTGTCTGCGGGCACACGGGCGTGTGTCTGCGGGCACACAGACGTGTGTCCGGCTCTGCAACTCGAGCATCCACCTGGAACATGCAGAAGGCCATCCAAAACACATCCATTTCTCATCCAAACTGAAATTAAACATAATCACACATCCAAGGCACTTCAATAAACCCATACACATCATCAATTTCATCATTCATCTATTCCTACTGATTCCACCATGCAAATCAACTAATTCTCTCACTAACACCCACACAAACAGAGCATGCATGTTTCTGGGTGGAAAGTCATCACATAATCAGCATATAATCATCATCTCATCATCATATATCAACATACAAACATAACACAGCAAACTGGAAACGGAAACACCGTTTCCAGCATCATCAAACAAGCTGGGAAACTGAAGGAGAGAGTAAGAAACACTTACCTCTCGCCATGGCTGCTGGAAACTATCTCTCAAGCTAATCTCTGATCTCTCTAACTGAATTGAGAGCTGCTGGAAGCTGGAAATCTGATCTAGGGCTGGGAGCTGCTGAAAAGAAAGAAACTAAGCTGAAAAAGGGAAACTGCGGGTGAGAAATCTAATAAATCTCCCGTCTCTCTCTCCTGCTACCCACCTGCACGGGCGTGCAGGGCACTGTGCACGGGAGTGCACCAGGGAAAATGAATAAACATCCATTTCCCGCGCTTCGCATGATTAAAACCTCCCTAAAGGCATCATACGAAGGCCACTCGGCTCTGAAAAACTACCATCTCACCCCTGAACTCCTCAAGACCCCCACCCTATTCCTAGTTATATTTCTAACCCCAGAACTCTATCCCCAAGAGCTTTTCTAGAAAAACCCAGGATGCTACAATGTATGTGCATGCATATGTGTGTGAATGGTTGTTTTGATAGTGGATTGTGATGTTATATGTTATGAATGCAATTGAAGTATGTTGATGTGTTATTGGAAGTATTAGAAGTGCTTGAAATGGTTTGATTGTAGATTTATTGAGCCTTGGATGGAATTATGCAAGTTTCAAGTAAGTTTTACTAAAGTAGAGTAGGACACACGTCCGTGCACCCATAAACGCATACCCGTGTGCCTGTAAACGTACGCCCATATGCCCTTACACTTTTAGGGTCACACCTGTGTGCATGTTTTATGCACGGCTAAGTTCAGAAGAGGTCACGACCGTGCACTTGAAGGGCACAGCCATGCGTAAGCTAAATGTGTGAAAATGCATCAAAATTCTAGACCTTAGCACTACCAGGCTACATGGTCAACATACGACCTTGTGCATGAAATGCATGACCGTACGTCTAATCCTACACCCTTGTGCGCTAGCAAAAATTTAGAAAATGAATGGAAAACGGAATATAAAGCATACGAAACCTTTCCAATGGCCATAAAGCATTATATAAGGATAAAATCCAATAAAATAAGCATTGCATAGCATGACATGCCAAGACATTAGCAGAAAAAGGGATCTAGTTGCATGAGTTCAACATTTAGAATCCGACATCCAGGTTAGTTGTTATGGGTGAACTCAAAGGGGCATCTGTAGGATTTCAGCCTTCTGACTGCGGTCAGATCGTTTCAGTCTCAGTTTATTAGTTCAAGGACTAATATGTTTTATTTCAGCTTTCTAGCATTTTGCTAGACTATTTTAGCCCACATGACCAAGATGTTGAATCCTTATGTTCATCAACCTGATCAGTACAGTAAGTATCTTCGGATACATAGAGATTTAGATGCATGCATATTTAGTATTTTTAATATGATGTACTCAGTATGACATGATACCATGACACCCATTTCATAGCATTAATCATTAAAGCATTCAAGAGATAAAAAATAAGTGATATTCAGACTCATGAGCAAGCGTATTATATGGGTATTTAGGCCAAAACCAAGTATGCGTTTTGTTTTCATGATTGTTTGGGTTAAGGGAAGTAGGGAATGCTTACTGGGTGATTTTATCACTCATTCATTTCCTTCCTTCCTTCCTTTCTTGTAAGTAGGTTGTTCCTTGCTAGTGAGGTATTGGTGGACCATGGCTGATGGGAGTATTTGTACAAATTTATGTACTTTGATGTAATGTGTAGAAATGTATATATGTAAAGGTTGTTTTGACCACCACTGTGTATATAAGTTTTCAACTTCTACATCATATGTATTATTACAGTAGTAACTTTCCTTTCGTAGAATTCCTATCACGTATACCCAAAAATTTTAGTTTATTATGATTAAAAAAAATGAATTAGTAGCAGTGGTATGTGCGGCAACAGGGCTTACACTTTATGCAAGCTAAGGGAAGTAATTCTAACTTTTTACTTTTCTCATTCACTATTGAGGACAATGTTATACTAGGATGGGAGTGAGGAAAAGCTATAACTATATTGCATGAATAGCAACATCAGTGAGAGATATTTTATATTTTATTTTGAAATTTTTTAGTTTTGTTTTATTTTGTGTGTTGAGTTAACTTGTATGTCTATAATTATACTTAACTATGATGAATGATTAGTATATAATGAGCAAGCTTTATTTAATTTGAGAGTATGAAGAAATACACATTATAAAATTGAGATTTTTAGGTTTGAGGTATGTATGATTGATAACTAAACTTAAGGAATTATTTGTGTGTTGTGTTCATGTATGCAAGTGACAAATTTAAAAACCCTTAGATGGACCTGACAATTGTTTGAACTATGGTTTTGAAAATGTACATTGCTTAAATCCTTAGAATGAGTATATAGACAAAGAAAACATCAAGGGTATGAATTAAAATTTCAACTACTTCAATGTCTTAGAGTAGGTTGAGGGTTAACATGTCCAACATGAATGACCCTCAAGTAGAAAATGACTAGAGATAAGAGTATGCAAAACACCTTAGGTATATGATTAGTTGAGTAATCAGGTGATGATATTACAAGAATTGATTGCTTGCATAAAAACATTGGTTCACAATCTAAGGAAACCAAATAAAACCCTAAAAAATTACGTGTAAAAGAAAAGAACAACAAAGAAAAATATTATTATGCATGATACATAACGAGCATAAAATTCATGACATCTATGGTCAAAGCATTGTCACTAATATATCAAGGAAAACAATTGAATGGTTTATCTGAGGGAACTTATTTATAAAATTTGTTTTTAGTTACTTGTATATGTGGATGCATACATAGATATGAGAGTTGATAAGATAATGGTATGTTGTTTTGAAATACTTTAGAGAAGGATAAGGTTGGTAAGTTATGTACTGATTATTTGTTGTAGTTCATGAGGCATTTGTACGAGTTAACTATTGTGTTATTGTACATTATATGTGCTTGCTGTATATTTTTCTTTTGGGATTAAGTAAACAATGCTTGCGGGTAGCATCACTGGAAACCCTCACTACACTATAACCCGTCCAATAAGGTCACCTAGGGGTTTAAAGGCTTGTTGCATATGCTAAATACAACCATGACAACCTATAGAAGTGGTTTAGATAGTTAGTGAATGTGTTAGTTTAATTTCATTTTCATTTAGTTTATGTTTTTCTTATGTTCCAGTAAGTCACTTATTTTGCTAAGGATTAGCAAAAAACTGGTTAGGGTATATGATAAGTGTTAATAGTGATCAATGTATAGACTTTTAAAGACTGGTTTGACCATTTTATCCTTATTATGTGCATATTTCAAGATCATGGGTTTTCATATTTGGTTTTACAGGAAATATTGGTTCTGATGGAATTAAATAGAAATGAAACCAAAAAGACACTTACAAAAGACTAACCAGTGGTTTAACTTTAGTCTAAAGAAAAATGAGTGACCAGAGCATAAATAAGGAAGGAGAGCATTATGCACCATAGCAGAAAAACAAGAATTTTCAATGTGTTTGAGCTTTGCAATGAAAAATTAATCTTTACCAAAATTGTATTAGACATCACAAGTTTTTCAAAAAAAATTATTATGTGGAAAAATCTGGGTTCCTTTGTTCTTTCAACCGTTGCCATAAATTTAGGTCTTCTCAATGAAATTCTGTGTCTAACCACTGAGCATTAAAATGGTTATAACTTAGGATTCTGAAGTCTGAATGAGGTAATTTAAAAGCCAAATGAAACTAAACATCCACGTTACAACTTTTATGAAGACTAAAATTTCAGATTTTAAAAGCTCTATGTCACAGCATCATGCTGTAGCATAAGGGAATGCAATAGGTGCATGAAAATTCTAGAAGCTGCATGTTGCAGCATCATGTTGTAACATGCTTTGCAGAAGCAAGACTGAAGCTAGCCCAGTAGTAGTAGAGTTTTATTTTCTTAAAACTCTTTCATAACTCTAAGTATATATATATATATACATTTATATATGTATATATATATATATATATATATATATATATATATATATATTAAATTGTAACTCTTTAGAAGAGAGAGCTATCTTAGGAGAGCTTTGAAGAGATTTTTCAAGCAATTTTAGGAGGTTTTCAATTTTTTTGAAGACTCAATCAAAAGCTATTTGGATTGCAATTGTGAGATAGATTTTCATCAGATTTTAATAAAAGGCTTAGTAATTTATCGGGTTATATTCTTATTCTTCATTATGTTTTGTTTGAATCTAATTGTTTATTTGTGTTTAATGATGAAATAAGTAAATTTTGCTAAGATTAGGATTGCCTAATTCATGAATAAGTAGTGTTTTTCAATTATAACTTATAAGCAAGTTATTTAATGTGAGTTTGCATTCTGAACTTAATGTATGTTAAAAACTTGACCAATTTTTAATAAGATATCTGTTGTGTGATTGAAACCAAGAGGTGAAATTATATAAAAGCAGCTATAATACAAACTGTGGATTAATCGAATGTAGAGATATATTTGATAATACATGCAATAGGCACAGTAGGCTTGTGCTGAAAGCTAATGAATTTCATAGAACTTAATGCATTTTTATATAATTAAACCTAGATAGAGATATTTAGGTTATTAAATTGTTAAATAGAATTAATATTGTTTGAGAAAGAATATTAATCAATTTAGAAAATTTCGTTATCATATGAATAACATGAGATATTCAACCGTATGAAAAACCTACTTTGAAGTAAATTAGTAAAGCTGAAGTCTTAGCATCATCTCGTATATTGTTATTCGATTTACCTAGACGTGTTTATTAATTTTTTGATTTCAGTTTTTATTTTAGTTTTAGATTTATTTTCGATCTGTATTTGAAAGTTTAGATAAAGTTAGGAGTGGTACCGTCTTAGTACTTGCTTACGCAATCCTGTATATTTGACAACCCTAAATACTTCCTATATTACTTTGAACTAGTACATTTGCTAGGAAGCTAGGGTTTAAAACGTAATGCATCAACATTCCTATTATCTATAAACATACCTTTGACCATAGTGTTCTCACCAATTCATCACTAAATCTTTAAGGAGGAGTGGCTCTTATCATCACATCTCTTGCTATAGTTAGATGAAGTCTATGTACAAATTTCTATACCCTATTGCCTCTGTCCCAGCCAAACTCAAAACAAATTTTTCTAAAGTATTGAATCAGGTCATATATTCTTTAACTGTACTTGACCTTTAGGATAGCTCAATGAATCCCTATGCTTTGGCGTACACCATGTTGGCACTCTATACTCATCATCAAACAGACACTTGAACTCGACCTAAGTCAATCTCTCTTCAATGATCAAAGTCTTTGTGAGATTCCACTAAACCTTCATATCTCTCCTTACCATATAAGCAACATATCGAATTCTCTCTATATGTCATAGTGAATTAAGCCATGACACTCTCCACGACTTCTATCCACTCCTCTATTATAGTTGGATCCCTTGACCCCTTAAATCTCTATGGCTAATGAGCCTCTAACAAGTTATATATAGGGCATAGCCTCTCTAAACTACTAGTGTCTATTATCTTTATACCTGAACCTTATCCTAGATATCTATCCAACTTTAAAATCTAAAAACTATCTCTAGTTGGCTTTGAATATCCTTTTATTAACCTTTGATAGGTCTTACCTTTTACCGGTTTATCCTTAATCGACTCTTGAAAACCTTCTCTCCTTATTTATTAGCGACTCTCTCTTATCACCTCGCTTATTATCTCTCTCAAATCCTAAACCCAAAATGACACTTCGAAGTCTTAAGATCTTCGCTTACCACTCATACTTATGAGTCTCGTGGAGACATTACTTTCCACTTCAATGAATCTAGGCACATATAATCTCTTATCAAGAAATTATAAATATAAAAGAGTGGTTAGAATCTTGTAATCTAACTAAAAAATACAATATTATACTCACATTAAAATGAATCACAAGCACTAGCTACAAGGAGACATTGGTTCTTTATTTATGCAAGTTCATAAATAATGCATTTTAAAATACACAATCTCAAAAAGATGGTTTAGATTTGCTCTGATGCCAACAATGTAAGACCCATTGCTATATACTACTGTTGCTATACTATTTACATCTTTATTTATATATTGAGATATATATATATATATATATATATATATATATATATAGGTATACTTATATTTTCACTATAATTATTTTACTTTTACTTTATTAAAAATCTGTAATAATATACAACAGGAATCCTACATAAACTTATCGAATTTATGCAAGGGAAAGCTTAAAAACATGAGTAGAACAACAACGATTTGAAAACTTTGTATAGTATACATACATACATACATACATACATACATACATACATATATATACATACATACATACATATATATATATATATATATGTTGAAACGTATCATGTACTATCATCCTATAAAGGGTACTGTGTATATACAGTTTGTACAAAATGTAGGCATGAAATCCATATAAGTATGCGAGCCACTAACATGCTTTCTGGTCAAAATCTAGATCTCGCCTACACCACATCGAACTTATACCTCAAATCAGTGCTTAGCTCACTGACGTATAAAAATGAAAACATAAAAGAATAAGTGATAAGTCACTTAGTAAGTGTTTCCTATTTTTTTACCATGCACAGGTTTCTGTTCTATATTATATTTGTTATTGAACACAAACAAATTCTAAATTTCATGTGCTACTGTTTATGTTGCTTTATTTTTTTATCATACTTTTTGCATCCTGATTTATGTTATATTATGTATGTCATGACATGGAACATGTTGAAATCATGACCTTTCCCTTAGGCCCATTTTTCTATAAAGCATTTCTTTTTTTGAAAATAACAGTAATGATCTGAAGATTTTGAAATAAAAATATATCTGAAAATCTGTTGTACTAATCAGACATATAAATACAGGGATTTGACACCCTAGTTATGTGAGTTCTGACATACTGACACTCGAACAGTATGTTAAAATCTGATAACTGATATATACCATCGTATATCTCAATTTGTAACTAATTTGGTCAATGACCTTTTCTTTTCTATAACTAACATTGTCTCCTTCTCTAGTAGGCATGTAACTCATAGGTGGCCCTTTGTATTCAGCACTAAAATGATATATAAAACATCATATTTTTTTATTTAAAAACATGTATTTGGATCCTTAAATCTCTTTTTAAAAATATTTGACATGTCATGTCATGTGATGTTTGTAATGCATGATGTCTTGTTATCTTGTCTTATTATAATCTTCTATTAACACTAATATAAAACCTTTGCATTTGTGATTTTAGTTCGCTACACGTAACCCTTAAGACGCACAGTCATTAACTACACATAGCTGCGACCTTGAGTTACACAAACTTGCAAAATTATTATGTATGCACGACTGTGACTATAACATGCATGATCATAACCCTTTTCTTTAGATCCAATTATGCATATTCAATGTACACAACATTGACTCCATAAAAGAATGATTGCATGACATGTATCTAGCGAGTGTGTGATCGTGTATCCTGCTTTGTTTCAACAAAAGCATGGTTGAAACTTGTAAAATCTATTCCTAAACTCAAACATTCACAAATCAAACTATCAAATCATCATTTTATGCTCAAAATAATACTTTTACATACACTAATCTTATTAACAATATTAAACTCAATAACTCATCCATCAAAATCTTTTTAAACTCATATACACAACCATACATGTATTAAATCATACTTCCAAGTAATAAGCTTCATCATATCACTTTCATCTTATTTTTTTCTCAACTAATCATGTTATTCAATCATAAAGCATACTATAAGCATTATCACAACTCAAACAAACAAAAAACACACACTTGAAAAACAAAGGAAAGAGGTAAGGAAACACTTACCTCTTTCCATGGTTTTCAAGCTTCTTTCTTTAAATAAATGTCACTTTTTGTCTTCACTAAGAGCTTTTAGTTGGTTACTTTCTCTTCTAAGGTTAGGATTCCCTATGATAAGGATGAAAATTGAGTGTAAATGAATTTAAAAAATGGATAAAGATGGTTTTAGAATTGGTGACGAAACCAGCAAGTGTGCATAGTTGTACACCTTAGGGACGCACAATTGTGCATGGTGGAAAATTCAAAATTTTCACACTCTCACACTTCGCATGAAAAGGCCTCCCAAAGAGACTCATGCACATGTCACACAAGCCTTGAAAATGATTATTTTACCTTTGAATTCTCTCAACTTTATTTCTTATCATAAAATTTCATTTTTAACCCCAAATTTTTAGCCTAAAAAGACAATTCTAATATTAGGATGTTATATCCTAGAAGTGTTATATTAGAAGGTTTCACATGACTTAATATTTATTGAGGGGTTTTATTATCAGATCTCATTATTTTAGTTTGCATGTGAGGTGATATATACAAAAACAAACATTCATACTATAAGGCATAAAAATAAGCATGTAAATGTATGAATATCGAACTAAAGTTAAGCCAAAAGCCAATAGGACCAACAACCAAGGTGAAGTTCTTCAATATTTATAATCCAAGTTTACTGCTTGTCCCTTTCTCTAAACCTTCAAGTAATTTACAATATTTTGTCTCTTAGTTACATATTTCTAAGAAATTTTCAAATAACTTATATTCTAAATGTTACATTTTAAATTCAAAAACCTCATGTTACATACTAGCGGAGAGATGTGAGAAAAGAAATTACATCAAGAAATCATAAGAGAAGCTAGGATACACAAACTTTATATTAGAATTACATCATACATTTCTTTAAAAAAAAAATGCAATGCATGGGCACAACAATCATAATTACTTGCAATCAAATATAAATTAAATTAATTTCAATTAATTAGTCATATATCAAATTCCTTTTAGTCCCTATAATTATACAAAATTTAACAAACCCTCAAGTGATATGAAAATTACATTTTGGCCCCTAAGGTAGTCAATCAAATCAAAACATAATCAACATGTCAGACATGATCATGACAAATTGAAAAACTCATCACACATGGTCGTGTGCTAACCATTCATAGATGTGTTCCTCATAAATCTAAAATTCTAAAAGATTCTAGACTCTAACATGAGTAATGACATGACGAGTGCATGATAAAAACACCGGAAGATCTTAGTCAACATATACTGTGCATTTTAATAAGCATGACCATATAGGGACACATGAAATGAATACACAAGAATGATGTTCTCTTATCACATGACCATATATGGCACTCTTTTCGGAATTTTTTGTGACAAAAATGGCTAGAAAATCACCCATTTAGCAAGGTCATCACTAAGATTGACCAACATTGACATAAAATGCCAAAGTCATTTCAGATAACACCTTTTCAACCCCATTTGCATAACCAGATAAATCTAACAAGTATTTGTAATTTATAAATGTAATCACAAAAAACTAAAACCTAATAATTTAACATGTTTACGTGATAATCATGTTCAACATGTTATGCTGATATTAAAAATATAATAACATACATATGTGAAAACCTCATAGATATAGTTGTTCATACATTAAAGGTGGTGGCTTTGATATCACTATTGAAATCCCATGATTCCTAAAAGGGTACCTAAGTAATAGAATTTAAAAACTCCAGACAAAGTTTTGGGAATTTGAGAGTCGAATCTTGTCTATCAAAATATATAAAAAACAAAAAATGAAACAAACATAAAATGTTTTAGAAATCATACATGTAATTTTCTTTTTAAAATTTCTTGCTTCCGTAATGATTATTTTTTCTTACCCATCAATCAATGGACTTATAACATTAGTTGTATCCACATAGAGTATATGAACAAAGATCTATACATTTTTTAGATGTTAGTTCGATTGATGTACTATTATGTATTTAGTAAGGCAAGGTATGTGTATTTGACAAGTGTTTAAGCAAGATTACTTCTCTCAAAAATATAATTTTCCTCTTACTCTTACAAATGAGAATTGTGTCTTATTTATAAAAGTAGGCACACGGTCGTATCATTCAAGAGCACGATTGTGCTCCCTTTTATACAATCGTATGTGTAACACATACGGTCATCACTGTATTTACATAGTTGTGTTTTGAGCACCACCTACACATGTTCGTGTTTAGGCTCATTTTGTACTATTCAGGTTCGGGTTCGTGTTCACCGAATATTTTTATAGCAAAGTTCGTATTATTCAATTCGTATAACTAAGTTAGTATTTGACTCATATTCGTGTTCATATTCAGTTCGTATAATTCATTTTTATGCTTATTAAAAATTATAATTAATATAAATAATTAATAAAATATAATTAAAAATTTATTATTTTAAGTTCGGATTCATGTTCGTATTCGGTTCGCATAGTTCGTGTTCGGGCTCGTGTTCATTGAATTTTAAAATTACAGTTGAGGTTCGTGTTCGTGTTCGTGTTTGGGTTCGTTTGATTCGTTTCGAGCTCGTTCGAGCCAAACTCAAAAACGAATCCGAACATATTTGGTTTGAATCCAACCCTACCTACACATGATGAGGGGGATAAGGCACATAATGTAGTATACCACTACTCATGCATTTATTATTGTAAGCACAATTGTGTTTTACACCTACATGGCCATATGTCAATAGTATTTTATTTGACTTGATTAAACAAATATTCTAATCCAAATATGTAGATTCTGTCATCCAAACACATGACTGTGTGTATGCAACATGCACGATCGTGTATCAAGGAAAATTTATATCATGATTTCTTAAATTGATTGAAATTGAATTGATAAGTCATATACAATAACACTCAAATACATAAATAGCAAGACAATAATCCTTTATTTCTTATGCCATTAACTCTTGTACGTGTATGACCTATTAAACTCTTTACTAACTCAATAGTACTCAGATTCAAATCAAATATAAATACAGGTCAAAAAATAGTCTTTTGCAAGGCACATGACTATCTGAATAGCAAAGTGTCAAAGAATATCTCTAAGTTTGATCAACTCAATAATTAATACACAATATGATTGTTTTCTTATTGTTTCTTATAAGAATGAGATATATATATATATATATATGTTTGTCTTCAAGAAACCCACATATATGCAAATTTCCAAACCAAAGTATTGGATATGACAGTAATCGATCTAACTATGGTCATAAACTTAGTGGTTATGAATATACTCCACAGAGACATAACTCTCATGTCTAAGAGTGATAAATCCTACGTCGATTGATGAATAATGGATATATGCTCATTTTAGGATTAATTTCGGATGAATTCGAGCGAGATTTTACAATTTCACTTTTGATTTATCCAAATTAGGGTTCACGTGGTTTTTGTTTTTGTTTTACAGGAATTTACTTGATTTCAAGTCGAAATAATGCTAAGTGGGTATGTCAAAAACCAAAAATCACAACTGAGGTGAAGGATCGTGTAGGACCCGCCGCCACGAGCACCCCTGCTGTGCTGAATAATAACAATATTTGGGGAGCTTTTATTAATCATCTGAAAATATGGGTGCCCGCGATGGGAATCCTACGAAAATAAAATAACTGAAACTGTACAATGCTTTACATTTCTATACATGCGGAAGCTCATCTGAATATACATCATATATATATATATATATACATCTGAAATATACAACTGTTCTGTACAAGGGCCCACTGGCCTACATCATATACATATACTGTACATCTGGATACGAAACATGTACAACAATGACCACACAGGTCCAAAACTGATATACACTGATCGAGGTGTGTGTGCATGCCTTCTCCGTCAGCCTCGATCCAACCGCTCCTCGAACCCAGCACGAACACCTGCAAAACTGGAAGAAGGAGGGGGGATGAGTGATAAAGATCACCCAGTAAGCGCTCCTTACTTCCCTCAATACCCAAGCAAGCACAACAATCACATAAACAAACACATACCTTGGCCTCGGCCCTAATCATACATCTATGCGCTTGCTGGAATCTGGAAACTGTTATCTGTATCTCATTCATTCATTATTATCATATGGATGCATGTCATGATGTGTATGTCATGTCATGCTAACTGAAAACTGGATGCATGCATCTGAATACCTCTCTCTGTACCCTCGGGTACCTGCTGTGCTGATCAGACTGGGTAATACAGGGATTCGGCATCCTGGCCATGTGGGTTAACCATTCTAGCTACCGGCTAGAAAGCTGAATCTGATATCTGCACTGCTACGATCTGACTGGTGTCAGAGAGCTGAAACTGAAATGCTGCTGAATCATCTGACTGGTGTCAGGAACTGAATCTGAAAACACTGCTCAGCGTTCTGACTGGTGTCAGAAGGCTGCTTCCCACAGATGCCCCCTCGTATTCACCCTATACTCTCACCCGTACATCGGGTTCTGAATACTGCTGAATTCGGATCCCCTGATCCTCTCTGAAGCTACATGTAATGCCATGACATGCATATGCAGCTTATTAACTCATTACATGCTTATTTGATGCTTATCTGAAGCCATTAAATATTTATTCTGAATTCGCATGCTCAATTTCCCATTCAAATAACATTTTTCTGAAATTCTGCTGATGCACGGGCGTGCATGAAATGTGCACGGGCGTGCACCCTGACGCACGGGACCGTGCACTGGTCGTGCGCCTGGTCGTGTAACTCTCGGGAATTTACTATTCATTGTCCCTGAAATTGCCTATGCACGGGCGTGCGTATGCGGACACACGGGCGTGCATGTACATTTCCTGGCCGTGCATGGGTCGTGCACGGGCGTGCATCTGGAGAAACACAGGCTCACGGCCGTGCCATGGCGCACGGTCGTGCGTCTGGTTCTTCAACAAAGCACCGCTCGGAAAATGTACAAATGGCCAACCAAAACACATCCAATTGTAATCACACTTCAAACACATGTTATCCACATCCCAAATAACACAATTCAAACATCATATACCACATGCATCGATCATTCCACGATTTACCATGGAAATATCTTCTTTCTCTTTCTAAAGCCATACATACACACATGCAAGCTTCAAGGGTGGAAATCTATCAACCAAATCAACATGCAATCACATATAAACCTTCCACACATTCATCAGCATGCAATACCTTCATCCATGGCATCAACACTCATCAAACAAGCTAGGAAAACGCAAGAAGAAGTGAGGAACACTTACCTCTCTCCATGCTTTGAAACCAAGCTTTAAATCACTAATCTCTTGGCTCTCTAATCGGATTGGGAGCTAATGGCTGCTGAGTCTCATCTCTAGGAACGGGAGGCACTGAAATGAAAGAGAGAATATGGCAAAAATGCAAACTGGTGAGTAAAGAAATGAACTTAACTCACGGCTCACTTAAATACTATGCCACGCACGGGCGTGCACCAATGATGCACGGTCGTGCACCAGGGAAAATAAGTATAACTTATTTCCCGCTCGCTCGCCTAATCGAATCCTTCCGAAAGGATTCCAACAGAAGCCACATGGCTTCGAAAACTTACCAACTCACCCTTGAACTCAACCAGACTCCCAATCTCTTTCTGAATTCGATTTCTAACCCCAAAACTCTACCCCTAAGGGTTTTCGGATCTAGGATGCTACATTTCCTCCCCCCTTATAAAAATATTCCGACCCCGGAATTTACCTGAATAACTCTGGGAACCTATCCCTGATCTCAGATTCTACCTCCCAAGTGGCTTCCTCCACTCTCTGACTGCGCCATAAGACCTTCACTAGAGGAATCTGCTTGTTCCGGAGAACCTTGACTTTATAGTCCAGAATCTGTACTGACAGCTCTTGATAACTCAAATCATCAGCCAACTCAACCTCTGAAAACTGAAGCACATGAGAAGGATCTCCCACATACTTCCTTAACTGCGACACATGGAACACATTATGGATCCTGTCCATGCTAGCTGGCAAAGCCAATCTGTAGGCAACTGTCCCTACTCTCTCAAGTATCTCATAGGGACCAATGAATCTAGGGGCCAACTTTCCCTTTCTGCCAAATCTGAGCACGTGCCTGTACGGTGCAACTCTCAGGAATACTCTGTCGCCTACTGCAAACTCAATCTCTCTGCGTCTCAGGTCTGCATAGCTCTTCTGCCGATCCTGGGCCTGTTTCATCCTTTGCCTGATGATTTGGATCTGCTCAATCATACCCTGAACTATCTCTGGACCAACAACTGTCTCCAGGGAATCTCTCTCTCCAATCTCATCCCAATGAAGAGGAGATCTACACTTCCGACCGTACAATGCCTCAAATGGAGCCATCTGAATAGTCGCCTGATAATTGTTATTATACGCGAACTCCATGAGGGGAATCAACTCTGCCCAATCGGTCTGGAAGTCCATACAACAAGCTCTAAGCATATCCTCCAGAATCTTGTTAACTTTCTCGGTCTGCCCATCTGTCTGAGGATGGTAGGCTGAACTAAACTGTAATCTGGTCCCCAAGGCTCTCTGCAATGATCTCCAGAAAGCTGACAAGAATCTGGAGTCTCTATCTGACACTATAGTCCTGGGAACACCATGGAGTCTGACCACTTCTCTGATATACAATCTCCCCAACTGATCAGTAGACATGCCCTGTCTGACTGGCAGAAAATGAGCTGACTTACTCAGCCTGTCCACAATCACCCAAATGCCATCAAATCCTTTCTGAACTCTGGGAAGACCAGAAATGAAATCCATAGAAATATCTTCCCACTTCCACTCAGGAATACTCAAAGGATGAAGTAAACCTGAGGGTCTCTGATGCTCTGCCTTAACCTGCTGACATACCAGACATTTGGAAACGAAATCTGCTATGTCTGTCTTCATGCCTGACCACCAGAAACTCTTTCTGAGATCCTGATACATCTTTGTACTGCCTGGGTGCGCTGAATACACCGTGCTGTGCGCCTCTGACAAAATCCTCTGTCTCAACTCTAAACTCTGTGGCACACATACTCTGTCCCTGAATCTCAAGATCCCATCTCTGAACTCAAAATCTGGCATTGCTCTATCTGACATCCTCTGAAGCATGCCCTGAGTCTACTCGTCAGATATCTGGCACTCTCTGATCTCATCATACAGAGAAGATCTGATCTGTAATCTGGAGAAACCCGCAGTCACTATCTCAATCTGCTCTCTGGCAATCTCATACTGCAACTCTCTCTGAACTGAAAGATTGGATAAGGCTACTCGCCTGCTCAAAGCATCTGCCACTACATTGGCTCTCCCTGGATGATATCTGATGTCAACATCATAATCTTTCACCAGCTCTAACCATCTCCTCTGCCTCATATTGAGCTCTCTCTGGGTGAAGAAATATTTCAGACTCTTGTGGTCTGAATAAATGCTGCACTTAACTCCATATAAGTAATGTCTCCAAATCTTCAAGGCAAACACAACTGCAGCTAACTCCAAATCATGAGTGGGATATCTCATCTCATGATCTTTTAACTGTCTGGAGGCATAAGCAATAACTCTACCACTCTGCATCAACACTGCCCCAATCCCCTGATGGGACGCATCTGTACAAATGTCAAACTCAACTCCCTCCTGTGGTAGCGCCAAAACTGGAGCACTAGTCAATCTCTGCTTAAGCTCCTGGAATCGTGCCTCGCACTCATCAGACCAAACAAATGGAACCTCTTTCCTAGTCAAGGCAGTGAGAGGCCTTGCTAGGTTAGAGAATCCCTCTATGAATCTCCTATAATAACCTGTCAATCCAAGGAAACTTCTGATTTCCTTTACTGTCCTCGGCTTTGGCCAACTCAAAACTGCCTCTACCTTACTGGGATCCACTGAAATGCCATCTGCTGAAACCACGTGACCCAGAAATGCAACTCTATCAAGCCAGAACTCACATTTGGAAAACTTGGCAAACAACTGCCTATCTCTCAATCTCTGAAGCACGTATCTGAGATGCTCCTCATGCTCTGCCACACTCTTGGAATACACCAGAATGTCATCAATGAAAACCACCACGAACCGGTCTAAGCAATCGTGAAACACCCGGTTCATCAGATCCATAAAGATCGCTGGGGCATTAGTCAACCCAAATGGCATGACCACGAACTCATAATGCCCGTATCTGGTCCTGAAAGCTGTCTTGGAAACATCTCTGTCTGCCACTCTGACCTGATAGTACCCAGATCTCAAATCAATTTTCGAAAACACTGCTGCCCCTCTCAACTGATCAAACAAATCATCTATCCTCGGCAGGGGATACTTATTCTTCACTGTTACTCTGTTCAACTCTCTGTAGTCGATGCACATCCT
>JAJEJH010001577.1:0-21789 GCA_026122585.1 Anacardium occidentale
CCTGATCCTCTCTGAAGCTACATGTAATGCCATGACATGCATATGCAGCTTATTAACTCATTGCATGCTTATTTGATGCTTATCTGAAGCCATTAAATATTTATTCTGAATTCGCATGCTCAATTTCCCATTCAAATAACATTTTTCTGAAATTCTGCTGATGCACGGGCGTGCATGAAATGTGCACGGGCGTGCACCCTGACGCACGGGACCGTGCACTGGTCGTGCGCCTGGTCGTGTAACTCTCAGGAATTTACTATTCATTGTCCCTGAAATTGCCTATGCACGGGCGTGCGTATGCGGACACACGGACGTGTATGTACATTTCCTGGCCGTGCATGGGTCGTGCATACGGGCGTGCATCTGGAGAAACACAGGCTCACGGCCGTGTCATGCGGGCGCACGGTCGTGCGTCTGGTTCTTCAACAAAGCACCGCTCGAAAAATGCACAAAACGGCCAACCAAAACACATCCAATTGTAATCACACCCCAAATATACATTCCCAACACTTCAAACATCACCATTCAAGCTTCACATGCAACATGCATCATCAAACATGGAACCTACCATGGGATCATCTCTTTTCTCTTTCTAAGGCCATACATACAAACATGCATGCTTCAAGGGGGGAAATTTGTCATCCAAATCAACATGCAAGGCCATATAATTATCTCAAACAATCATCCACATGCAAGGAACACATCCATGGCATCAAGAAGCACAAAACATGCCGAGAAACTCAAGGAAAAGGTAAGAGAACACTTACCTCTCTCCATGCTTTGAAATCAAGCTTGAAATCACTAATCTCTTGGCTTTCTAATCGGATTGGGAGCTAATGGCTGCTGAGTCTCCTCTCTAGGAACGGGAGGCACTGAAATGAAAGAGAGAATATGGCTGAAATGCAAACGGGTGAGTAAAGAAATGAACTTAACTCACGGTTCCACTTAAATACTAGGCCATGCACGGGCGTGCACTAATGATGCACGGTCGTGCACCAGGGAAAATAAGTATAACTTATTTCCTGCTCGCTCGCCTAATCGAATCCTTCCGAAAGGATTCCAACGGAAGCCACATGGCTTCGTAAACTTACCAACTCACCCCTGAACTTAACCAGACTCCCAATCTCTCTCTGAATTCGATTTCTAACCCCAAAACTCTACCCCTAAGGGTTTCCGGATCTAGGATGCTACAGCACGATCCTGTGCATTCTCATACACTACTGTGTATCACCTAGCTCAAGTCTATGCACGCAGCAAAAGTTACAGAAACAATTTAATAAGAGAGAAATCATCAAAAAATGATAATATAACTAAGAAAAAATAAAATATTTTTCAGAATCACACCTTCAATCTTACCTCAGTACAAGAAACTTATCAACAGTCTAAAACATTACAATCTAGTGATAGTTTACAATCAGAAAATAGAATAAAAGATAGAAATAGAAATGGAAATAGGAAAACAGTAGTAAAAGCTGATAGAAATATTTAGAACATAGAACAATGTACGTAAAACTTATTAACAAGCTTAATAAGTCACAGAACTATAAGCTTTAGTAAAAATACACAGAATAGAACTATAATAATTGTACAGTTACATAGAATGTAATAAGATAAAGAAATAATAAGATTCAAAAATAATAAGATTTCATGCATGAATAGTATCATTCAGCATGACATGTCAAAATAGTGTTTTCAAAAAAGGGGATTAAGTAATCCATACACATCAGTTTTTTAGCATTAAGTCTGATATTTAAGTAAGATATTAAAAGTGAATATAAGAGGGAATCTGTGATATTTCAACTTTCTGACTACAGTCAAATTGGTTAAATTTCAACTTACTAGTCTAAGGACTAGTTGGTAGGATATTTCAACTTACTGGCACTTTATTGATATGGTTCAACCCACGTGGTCAAGATGTCGAATTCTTGTATTAATCAGTCTGATCAGCACAATAGGTATCTTCAGATACATAAAGATTTTAGAAACAATTTTGATTAAGTTTTTCAGTATTTTAGGATCTTTAGATCTCATCAATAACATTTTCTGCAAATATTTTCAATAAATAGGCCTAAGGGCAAATAACATATTTTAAGCATACTTCATACCATGATATAACATAGCATGATATGAATCAGCACACAGACAACAAAAGAAGAAACATGTAAGAAAAAAAATAAAAGAAAGATAAAACTGCAGGATATACGTTATAAACAGAAACATAAAAGAATTTTGCTAAGGTCTACGAGAATTCAAAAATACTATAAGTCTTAAAATCTAATAAAGAAAGAAAGCATAATAATAAATATTAGAAAGAGAACCCAGTGAGGTTTAGCAATTAGATAAGCTAGAATAGAAAAAGTTATTATGCTATCAAAAACTTGGTTAAGTTCTTAAGTTTAGTAGCTAACCAGTGATAGTCAGATTAGAGTCTACTTGAGGGTAAAGGTATGAGATGTTTATTGAGTAACTTGTCACTCAATCCTTTCAGTTTTCTTTTTTGTAGATCAATGTCTTGAAGAGCTAAGCCTGGAACACAAAATGGCTGGAGAGTAGGATATGGCTTGAGCGAGCATTCGCCTGATGTTTTTAGTTTATATATGTATTTAGCTTCAATAGATAACATATTAGCTCTCATGTTTTGTATTACTCATGCATAGAAGATGTACAGTGTCATAAATGTTTTTAGATATTAAATAATAATAATAAAATATGAGTCACATGTTTTATTTTAAGCTTCCGCATATGTGTTTTCAGTTAGTAGTCAGAGTGAAACCTACTATTATATATATTAAAAAAGTATTTCAGGTATAGAAAAAAAAACTAGTCTATAGTAATATATAGCAACAGGTCTCACACAGTTATCCAGTGTATTTTATCTGGATCTTTTGGATCTAATCTAATTTATATTTTTATGAGAGTTAGGATTATCATCAGATTCTTTCCTTTTCTTCGTCATCACGAGATGTCATCTCATATCGCCAAGTATAACTACGGTTATAAAGTTCCCTGATTTGAGTAAGACTTTACTTAGCATTAGACGTTTCCTATTCTTTTCAATATGGTTAATTTCTTGTGAATTAATCAAAGCTATCCATAAGTGATGATATCATGTTCTTAGCCTATCTTAAAAGGATATTAATCACACTAATGCAGATTTTCACTCAAAATGTCTATATTAAACCCTATAATCTATTGAAATTATGCATACAATAGTAAATAAGTTGAAGAATGGATTCAAGGGTATTTTGTAAACAATTAAACTTTCAGGGAAATCAATCTAAGCCTTTCTGATTAAGTAAATGACATATGCCCTCAATCTAGTAAAGAACACAAATCGTGTCTAATAAAAAATTATAACAATTTGAACTACCATGAAAAGCGTATAACATACACATTCAATACATTAAATGCAAAGTGCAAACATCATTTTGATGACATGTTGTGAAGCAAAGATCTCAATCGTCCACATGTATTCATATATGCAAAATGTTGAAAAGTTTTTTAAATCATACTCGCACTCCAAAAATTGGGGCAATTGTTAAGCAATCAAACATGCCTTAACAAAATGCATGAGAGCTACACTAAAAAAGTGACTAGTTAGACATTCAACATATAGCAATTAGACATAACAATTCTACACAAGTCAACCTGAAATATAGGTAGAAGCTTTTATATTCAAAAACAGTAGAAAAAGTGACTCTTAGCATATTTCATTATTCTCACAATCTCCTTGACATGCGATTTTAGTCTCGTAATATCATTGGATTACATTCCACCTCTATCTCCCTATCATCGTAATGCGACACCACTATTTTCTATTATTATCAAATGCTATAATCAATATAAGTAATTAAATGTCTAAATCCAATGCATTGGGATCTAGGTGTCTCTAATCATGTAATTATACAACAACTATTTTCTTTTTGTCTTATAAATATATGATTGTACAAAGTTATGAATAATTATTTTGCATCACTTTTTTGTTATTTTGTGGAATACTAATTATAATAATTCAGTAAAATAAAAATAGATATAAACTTTCAAATAGTAAAGCCAAACTAATTTAATAATGTTGTCATGTTTATCTTATTATTAATTGTTTGCCTAATATAATTTTCACCATCAAAGAGTGATATTTTACTTTAGTTACCCTGTTACCCTGCCAGCGTAAGGCTATTGGCAACGTGCTTTCAAGTATCCTAACGTGCGCGTGATACTTGCTCCGCGCCTCCTCTCTGACTGAACGTCTTTATTTGCCAAAATTTGAAGGCAATGCTTCCCTGCCGCCACGTCCGTTTCACCTCCCTTCTGTGATCCGAAAAACAAAGACTTGATCAATGGGAAGCATCAATCAGAGCCATACATTTCGATAAGCGCCCATTTCGTGGCCTTTTCGTGAGTGTAACTGTGAGCCCAAAAAGAAAAAAGTGTGCAGTGGTCCACAGAGTAGATAAGTTAATTGAGAAATAAAAAATAAAAAGGTGAAAGAGAACATTCTAAGGAATATGCGGGGAGAGAATATGATGGACTGGGATGCCAAAGCCATGCCCCACGTACTTCGGTTATCAAGTTCAACCCAATTTTTGTTTAATGGTTTTTGGTGAATCCCGGTATGCTATTTTATTCATGTCTGCAACATAACATTGTCCAACGGGTCATCGGATCTTTCTTCTTCACCCATTCACCATGTTGCTCTTGCAACCCTGTGAATTAAACCAATAGATATTTTAGGGGTTTGTCCTTTTGATCCCGTGGAAAATGGGAGATGAAAAAACTACTTCTAAAAAGAAAATATTAAATTTCTCAAAAATAAGATATGGAAATTATATAATAACGTAACATAATCTGATTAACTGTTATTACTGTATAAATTTGACAATAATAATTTTCCATAGGTATGGTATTACTCTTGAAATCAAACCATCTAAAAAGAAAAGAGGGAAAGGGTCTGGATGGTTGAAGCCGGGTGGAGGCATCTGGGCTTGGTGGGGTCAGTCTGTAGGCTGCTGCTATTGAAACCCCACCATCCAGGACCAAAAGTAAAAACAAAACGAAAGGGGAACATAAAGGAACATGGGCTGGCAGTCAAAGTGCTAATGGTAGCCGCTTGGTTTTGAATGGTTATTTAGCTTTTTCTGATTCAGAAGATACTAGGCTCTTTCTACTGTTTTATTCAATGACATGACGGCCCTGCTTTGAACCTTAAACCGCACCAGCATATATGCCCTTTCTACAAATACAATGAAATGCGTTTACATAATATATAACCGAAATGTCTTACAAAATTAACTAACATGATCATAATCTCTCTCATACAAGATTCCATATTACACATATTTTTAATCAACATACAAAAAATTTCATTAATAATTTTGCATTAGAAGGGGAGCCCCACTAAAGATACTTTCAATTAATCAATTTTTGATATGTTACTCTTCCAACATGTTATGAAAGAAAAACCAAATTTCAAAGTTTCCTAATATCGAATGGAGTCCCCTTTTCAAGACTCTCCACAAAAAAATATCATGGAAAACTCCAAACGATCATACCACCTAAAGGATGTTAATACAACATATAAATAACTCACACCATAAAGCTACTAAAACTTAAAATATAGACTACACTTGAGGTGTAGAGTTCAAATTATTAAAAGCATATAACTTACACTGCAATATTGTCAATTTATAACATGCATCTAATTTTTGGAGTAAAGAGCTCAACCTGTAACTCCCATAAGTATGCTTCAAGGGCATTTTAATTTTTTTTTTATTGATAAATATTGTTATCGAATTGTGGGTAAAAGAAAATTTCTAATTATTTTGCCTAACATACAAACGTACATAGATAACATATGCTTGTATATTAGTGAGCCATATGAGCAGGTTCAGATAGGCCACATTTATGTATTTTTGTGGGATGTACGTCTACATAGTTGTATGTACAGTTATGACACTTGTTATAACCAAACCCCTTATTAATTAGAGATATGTCAATGAAGAAGGGATTTTGACTTAGTTTTTCACCCTTACCCAGTTGAGAGAGTGTGAGAGAGGGAGTTTTTTAACCTAAAATAATTGTTCCAACGTGGTGACTTTTTCCAATGAGCAAAAAGGGTGTGGTTGTTGTGTGAGTCTTCTCTCCTTTGAACTAAGCGAAAACCTAAAGACCAGATAAGTTGGAATTCACCCTCTTACCCTTTGATGATTCTAATGATGCATGATTGTGATCTTTTAATGGTTGGTGGTGAATTACTCTTCTTATATATGTGCATTATTATAAGGGCATGATAGATTTTATGCATCTAGTGTAAATTGAGTTATTGGAATTCTAAGAATATGTGTGAATTATGTTGATTTGGTGATTGTAATATGGGGAAAACTTATGGTGTTGTGATAGCATTCATTATTACTTGAATGACTAGCTAGGAATGAATATTGCTGAATTAATTTAATACCAACATTTTTTAGTTAAATAAGTTTAAAGATTTGATTGCTTTGTGTTAGTTTTAATTTGCAAATTGAGGTTTCCTATAATTTGGGAACTTGTTTTATGATTGGGAGTGTGATTGGGGAATAAATTTCATGGTTCAAAAGCCTAAAATTTATTTCTAGATGGTCACGTATGGGTGTGCGTGTTCTATGTACACCCATTTAAAAGTCTAGAATATTTTGATTTTGGGTAGGTGTATGTCTATGCATGGACACATGTATGATTGTATACACACATCTAGAATTCATCATGAGTCAAGCATAAATCGAGCTCATACGCTCATACATGCAACAAAAATATTTTAGATAGCATTGTACTTCTATGCATCATCGATGTATAACTGTACATGATTAACGAAAAGATAAGAATATCATTTTGGGTATATAGTTGTGAGTTAACAAGAATTGGTGGGTGACGTATGAATGTACATCTATAAATGTGTAGGGTGCACGATCATAGATCAATGAAGGTGTGCATATTAGTGAAGATATGGTCATACATGTACATGCTTGACTGGATGTATACCCATGTAAGGTCATGTGTATGATCGTATATAAGAGGAAAATCATACATACCATTCATGTTTACCAAACAATTGTGCATGCAGTGGTCTTTCTCGAATTTAAGGCAACTATCGTACTGAAAGGCACCCTAAGGTGCCTAAGAATGAGAGTAAGATAGGGCACAAGACTTAGAGTTAGATAAAGATAACTGTATTGTGAAATGTAACAATCGTCAATTGGTATCCATAGACGTGCGAGCGAAAACCATAGGTTTGTCGATTAGCTTCAAGCATGTTAAGAATTAGCAAGAGATGAGCCAAGACTAAGGTTTATCAAATGAAAAGCGCATTAGGAACATTAAGACTTGATAACTTAGGAATGAGTCATAAAAAGGAATAAAATGGCAAGCATATTAGGTTAAGTTGTTACCTTTGATGAAATATGCCTACAGCAACATTTATCAAAAAAAAAACAATTTAGATGGCCTTATATGAGACATTATTTAGTAAAAAGTATTAATCACTACATCATTAGGATGAGATGGTAGAGAGATCATCTAACATGAGCTTTAGGACCATAGATGACTCAATAAATAATATATCAGGTAAAAATGATTTGAGAAAAGATGAGATAGACTCAAAATCGATAGAAAAGTTAAGCTGATTGAAAAAGATGAGATGTGAAGTTTGTCGTGGGCAAAGTCTTTGTCAAGATTGATCCTTATCGATATGTGATGAGGTTTGATAAGAAAGGAAAATTGACTTCAATGTATATGGTTTGTATGAGAACATCGAGTAGGTAAGTACCAACGAACTTGGAACGCATTCATAAAGTGTTCTATGTGTTATAACATATGATGTCGTTGTCATCATCCTCCTTATTTCTTGACTTCATAATGATCTAACCTTTATTCATTTTTTACTTTGATAAGAATTCTCTAGATTTCGAGCAAGTTAAGAATTCTCTAGATTTCGAGCAAGAAGGCCCATTTCTTCCTATCTATGGAGGAATCATTTTCTTCATTTTTTACTTTAAGGTTATATCCTTCTTAGCTTTAGTATCTTCTTCTTTGGGCTTTCTCTTCATTTCATAAGTTAAAAAACTTTCTTCTTTGGGCTTTCTCTTCATTTCATAAGTTAAAAAACTTTCAATCAACTCATCCATGCCCATTTTGCTCAAATTTTTTATTCTTTAATCACCGTGACATTTATACTTTATGATTCTAACAATGATCAAAGAATCTTCTTAACAAACTCTATGGTCATAAACCTTTTCTGAAATCCTTTCAGATCATTTATAATATTTTAGAATCTCTTTTATATCCCAATGATGTTCTATTCCGTTTTCATCTCAAATAATTTGTATTCACAAAAAAGGAGCTTGATTTTAGACTCATTCACTCGATTTTAGACTTATTCACTCGATTTATTTCCTTCATGAGTTGTTTGAAGGATTATTCAAACTTCTTATGTTGATTCACATGTATATACTCTATTAAATTCAATTGAATCCAATTCACAAAATAATATATTTATAGCTTTATAATTTAAGCTTAATAGTCTTTCATCTTTATCATTATAGTATAATTCATTCTTAAGCAAATTTGTCCTAGGGTCTCTTCGTACTGGGTTATCATGTTCTACTATTCTACGCAACTTATAGTCTACCGATTAGATGTGAACTTTCATCCTAATTTTTATTGATTGTAATTTACACTACAAAACAATGATGATCTTGTTATGTTATGTCCTTCACCAAAAACAAGAAGTAGTAATTATAAATTGATCTTTTATCTCTACAAACCATTAGATTTTGACAAACCTAAAGCTCAAGCTCTGATACCAGTTGTTATACATTTTAATGGCTGAAATAATCCTAAAGGGAAAGTTAATAGGATTTTTTAAAACTTTATATAAGATATAAAACAATAATGAAAGCAACAATAAAATAGCAATTTTCAAACAAAATAAACATAAGAGTAAAATAAAGAGAAATGATAAAAGTTTGTTTAACAAATTTATAGTGGTTCGGAGCTTTTCTTATAAGTGTTCTATGTCTACTTTTTCAAACAATCGATTTGAAGTTCTACTAGTGATTTGGAATTACGCTCAACTTACAATAGATTTCAACATTTCACTTAATACAATAGTTATGTGAGATTTCACCCAATAAGGTTATAAAAACAAATAATACAGGAATTAATGCCTCTTCTAAGGCTTAATACAAAGCATTAAGCACAAGGAATCTCTCAAAGATATTTAGTTTAAGCTTTAAAGAGAGAAAAAGTTGCTATGAAGAAAAGAAAGTAGTATGAATGAATATGCTCGTGATCTTTAACCTTTTCACACTCAAATTAACTCCTTTTTATACATGTTATCTGGTTAGTCATTAGAAAAAAGTTATTGGGAAATAATTAAAGTCATTACCAATTAAAAAACTTATGTTTTTCAGGAAATACACTTTGCTGTACGTGCATGACTCACTTATTTATGACCTCGAGTTGTCTTTGTAATAATCAAATTCATTACTCACTCCAACACGTATGCAAGCGTATATAGTTAATATATAGGTGTACACTTTTTCAAAACTTAAAGAATTGAAGGCAAAAAGTAAGTATGGACACTTGTATGGAAGTATGTATAAAACCTTGTAGGCCTCAATTTTAGCTTGCGTACAAATGTACAAAAACCATTCAAAGGTGTACATATATTTTCGAATTTTTTTGTTGACATTGTGTACGTGAGCTTTCCATCATGACTCTTTTATGCATGGTCACAAACATATATACAATAGGTGTATGAGCATATATTGATTAATGATTAAGACTTCCATGGACTTTTTTGACCATGTACGAGATCTAAGTGCATGGGAGACTAGCTTGAAAATGTTTATGGATGGGTGTACAAAAACATTATATGGGCATACAAAAACCTTGTACAGGCATACATAACATAATCTAAAACTACAGGAAGGTTACACAATGTTGTAAGAAATCATGTACAACTCCAAAAATAACTATGTACAGGTATTTATCTGGGATGTATAATTGTACATAAGCTTTGAAATGTAAAATAAATTTGTTTCCAATTTGTTGTCATGAACAAAGTCATGTCAAGGACAAATTAATAATTCTTAACCATGTTTTTGTGATCATCAAAATACATAGGGGTCTAACACATATATTACATGTATATGCCCATACATTGGAAAATACAAAGGGTATGACTTTACATGTGACATGTACGGTTGTATATCACATTTTCTATATAAAGGCAATAATTTTTCTTATTCAAGACTTTTGCCAAAAACATACACATACGCCCATATAATATACCTCTTTTGCCTATACCAAATCGTTGTTGGCACTGTAGTAATGTGTTCAAAGCCTTTAAGTCTCGTGTCTCATGTGGATCACCATATCGTTACCTCCCAAAGGTTAGAAAAGCAAACTTTTGACATGAAAAGTTTTGAAGGAGCCATTTATACAGGTATTAATTTCTTAAAAACCTCATATGTATGTTTAACATGTTTCTTGCATATTATGTATGAACAAGATCTATTCTTGTGGTAATTGAGCATTGATTGCCTTTTTAGGTTGTTTTAATTTTTTTTTTTTTTTTTTTTTTTTTGCTGCAACATCTTTCTAACCACACTAGCATCCCAATACACACATGGTCATATGTATGGGTGTACATCCCTTTCTTATGCACGACTTTATCATGTATAGCTTTCTTGGTCATGACACTAATGTATAGTGTGCATACTTAGGTGCACGATCATACTTCCTAGTCTGATGCACGATTTCTTCTCCTTCCTAACAAGAATACTAAACCCTAAAGGTAAAACTATATTTTCACTTTATGAACAATCATACTCTCTTGTAAGATCATCTTATATGCCTTCTCTTATATGGCATGAATGAACGTGTAAGTCTTTTGCTCGATCGTCTTTTAATCATTAGAGAAACTTAAGGTGTCATATGTACAGGTGTGCATACCTTGGTACGAAGTCATATACATGATATGAACTTCATAAATTTTTAGAATTGTCATGGTCGTGTCTATCATTGGGACATTTATGCATGATCATCTAAAAGCCTTATTACAAGTTGTTTTCTTTATGATTCTCATATACCATGTACTACATTAATTGTTTACACTTTCTAATGATTTCCTAGCACATAGAAGGCACAAATAACTTCTCTTATCATATATCATGACCAATGCTCACTTCATCACATCTGATAATAAGAAAATCATGATATTCAACCATGCTCAAAGTGTCTTAAACAACCTATGCATAACAATCCACCCGAAATACATAATCATAGCATTAGGATCAACTTAGTGTATAACTCAAAAATCTAAACTATATGTTTCACCTAGTCTACCTATATCCATACACATATTTATGTATAACATGTTTAAACTTACATATTTTCATTCTTAAATCATAATATAACATATTTATATTCATAGATGCATATAGGTTGAAAACATCAAAAATCTTGATTTCATAAATGATTTAAACATATACCATAAAGATTCCTCCTTACTTGATCTTCTAGTATGATGATTTGATGTCAAAAAACAATTATCAATGTTGCTAAAGTCCTCTTGATCGTTGATGAAATCCCCTGTCACAAGAACTCTCTCACTTAAACTTTGAAAGAGATAAAATTATGCTACTAGTTTTACAAGATAAAATCCTATAATCTATGATTATGTGTCTTATATAAATTTTAAACCTATAACAGGTTGCATGATCATGCATCTAGACATACACGACTATGTGTCACTTAAAATCATCCAACATTGCATGGTATCAATGTATCTTATATGGCTTCAAGTGAATGAGCGTGCATGCCTCATGCATGGTCATTCATCAGCTTAATCAATCAAAATTGCACTTAAACCTTAAGCCACTAACATACATAGCCATACATGCAGAAATATCAAAATACCTTTGAGATGTGCATGTGGGTGTTACAACATTCGTACCACCATCACTATCACAACACCTTACCACTTACAGTGCTAACAACACCCATTCACTACCACCAACATCACCACACACCATTGTTACCATTTCTAACACCTTACTATTATCAAAGCCAACAATACCCATACACCACCAACACCATTATCAACACCTTACCAATTTGAAAGCCAACAACATCAAAACACTACCACAAACACTGTCACACCCTAACACCACCATTGTCACCAATACCCATTGCCCAAACATTACAACTACCATCGCCAACCACCATCACCACCCTGCCCTTCCATTACTAACTCACCATCATAAACCACCTACAACTAATGCCATGACCCAAAGCAATTGGTAAGTAGCACCTACCATAAAACCAAACACCATTTTCGCACACCTATACATAGAGGTATGCATAATTCGATTTAAATCATAAAACCAAATTGAACCGTTTTAAAATTATAATTTGATTTGGTTTGATTTATAAAATAATTTAGTTTGAATTGATAAATTTTGAAAAGCAATTTATAATTTGGACAGTTTATAAATTAAACCAAACAAAACTATAAACCACATTTTTTCAAAAATATATATAGGCCAAATAACTATTTCCCACGCAAGGTTTGTTGAAGTGCATATTTTCACTCTTCAAATTTGAAAAAAGCTATTTTTCAACCCTATGTTAAATTTTTTTATAAAATTGTTGAAAAGACCAAAAAGCCCTCAAGCTAAATAACTCTTTTTTAACTAAAATTGTATCAAATATTTTTTGTACCCTAATTTAATAAAAAATAATTAAAAATTAAAATAAATTTACTAATAAAAATGAGATATAGGTGTCAATCACATATAATTTTATGTTTAAGGGTGCAATTAATTTGTGAAAATTTTAGAGGTATTAATGAATTTTTTAAAAGGTTTTAGAAATTTAAAAAAGTTTAAAAATATTTTTGAAATTTTAAATTCTAATATATGTCTCAACAGTTTCAAAGATAGTTATAGTTTCAAACAACTAAACAAAATACAAAAAATTAGGAGTTTATACCATATTTTTTTTATATTTATTTTATCATTTTTTTTACACTCATGTTTACTTTACATGTTTATTCATTATTAAATAACTATAATTTGATTATTATTTATTAAATAAAAAATATTTAAAAATGAATAATTTTTAATAGTTTAAAATAGTAATTCAAACCAGACCAAACCATATTTTTTCAGTTTAATTCGGTTTTGTTTAAAATCTAAAATAATTTGGTTTTCCAGTTTGGTTTGAAATGATTTAAAAATTTTCTTAAACCATATTAAATAGGACTTTGCACTCCTCTACCTACACACCATTACCGCTGCCACTACCAACACATAAAAACTTCGATCATCCTCTCCACCACAACCAAATAATCATCCAAAATCACAACAAAAAATATTAAAATCAAGCCATCATGAGCACAAGAAAAAGAAAAATGAAAAGAAGAAGAGGAAAAAACGGAGGAAAATTTTTCCAAATCCAATAAATTTAATTGGAAATGAGAGAAAAGAAAGGGGAGAAAAGAATAAAATCTTCATGATATGGTCAATGGCATGCCTTGACTTCCTCTCTACCCACAAGCTTTTTTAGATAAAGTTTTTCCTAAGATGCTTGACTCAACTTCTACTTACATTAATAAATTAACCACTTGCATAAAAAGTGTCTATCCGTGGCTTCAAAAACACTTGCACTATAAACCATTTTCAGCTTTTATGTATGCTTTCCACGCAGTTTGGTTGGTTGGCTGATCTTGAACGTCCACAACCAACAACCGGAGCTTTTGTGATGAATTTTAAAAGCTATTGTTTGAGCCACCATGGTTTTAAAATGTTAGTGTTTGAAGCTGAAACACGTCTCTTGCTTGGTAATTGCTGTGTTGGGAAATGTGGACGGATGGATTTAGGTGGCCCCATCTCCACGGCAGTATTTTTTTTATTGCTTCTGAGCATGAGACGCGGCCAACCATCTTTCCTGTATTTACAAAGTAAAATCAACCTCACAGTTCAAAGCTTGCTTGCAAAAATAAGAATAATAAGAATAATAATAATAATAAGGCCAAATCACTATTTCCCACCCATAGTTTGAGGCGGGGACAAAGTCCCACCCTCAAGTTTTCAAAAACTCGGTCTCCTGCTCATTGAAAGCATTTAATATTAAATAAAATACTAAACAGTAATATTTCAGGGGTAATTTTGTCTTTTTATGATTAAAATTTATAAAATAATAAAAAATTTTAAAAAAATAAACTGGCCACGGCCGTCGATGCCGGCGACGGTGGCCGTTGATAACCGCACCAAGTGGCCGTCTCCGACCACCTGGTTCCAGGGAAAGTCAGATCGGACCTCCCCGTTGGGTGGAGGCGACCAGATCGGCCGCCTCCTCCAGATCTGGCCACCAGAAACGGCCAAAGAGGACCGATATTGGTCCCAGCGGCCGTTTCCGACCACGTTTGTCAGGGGAGGAGGCCAAATTTGGCCTCCTCCTCCAAAACTGATCTAGCAGCCTCCACCCAACGGGGAGGCCCGATCTGGCCTCCCCTGGAACCAGGTGGCCGGAGACGGCCACCTGGTGCTGCTATCAACGGCCACCTTCGCCGACATCGACGGCTGTGGCTAGTTTATTTTTTAAAAAATTTTAAAATTTTTTTAATTTTTTAATAATTTTTTTAATTTTTTTTAAATTTGTAATATATTTTTAATTTTTTTTATATTTAAAAATTATTTTATAATTTTGTTTTAAATTTTTATTTATTAAAAGGTATTTTAGTTATTTCATTTGAAATATTATAAAATAAGTTTAAATTTTGGTCCAAGGGTGGGAGACCAGGTTTTTTAAAACTTACGGGTGGGACTTTGTCCTCGCCTCAAACTATGGGTGGGAAATAGTCCTTTGGCCTAATAATAATAATAATAATAATAAAGACATTGGGTAAAGCTAAAGACTTGCATTAAAAATTATTGAATTCCTTGTAAATTATTGAGAGTTGAGACGATTAACATCAAAGCCTGATTGACTTGCACCAATAATGAAGAACCCACTTAGGTATGCCCATATAAACTTCCTGTTTATTGGTGGAGAGCAGAATAATTGGCTTGGTTGGGTTTGCATTTACCCAAGTTTATTGTTCTGTGGACATTTCAGAGATTTTCATGTTCAGATTATAATATTATTTTTTCAGCTGGGTTTATTTGAGAAGTGGGTTGGAGTAATATAGAACCATCTTGGGCCATAGGACAAAAGAAGACCAACCTAAATATAATTGTTCTGTGGGACAAAGATGAACCCACTCTTTATTCAGCAATCAGAATGTTCTTTTTAGGACTGTCTCCAATAAGCTCAAGATTCGATTATTTGATGCAAAAAAATCAGTTTTAAGTCAAAAAAATTTCGAATCTCAAATGGGTTTGAATGAAAAAAAAAAAATTGTTTATTACGTTACTGGGTTTAAATTTGAACTAACAAAATTTGATTAATATTTGAAATAGAATAAATTTAAAATAAGTTTAAATATAGGTAGATGAATATAATTAAAATTAAAAAAAATCACTATCTTTTATATAAATTCAATAAACTTATTCTATTTATGTAATTATATATATATATATTTGAGTGTTTGTATTTTAAGATTTAGTTATTTTATATATTAATTTGATATTTGAAAATGTTATTTTTATTGATATAAAAAAATAAATATAAATTATAATAATTGTTTAATTTGATTTTTTCTTATTTAATAATATGATTTTATAAATTTTTAAAATTATAAAAATATATTTTTGTTTTTAAATTTTACATATAAGTACAAAACCTAATTAAATTTAATAAATTGACTCTGAGAAAAAAAAAAAAAAAAGGTTTGAGACTTAAATAGGTAAATCCAAAACCTAAATCTAAAACTTTTTGAAGATCTTTGAAGTTACCAGATTTGAAATTGCTGGCAGTGGTTTTTGGGGGAGAGAGAGAGAGAGAGAGAGAGGGAGAAACTGAGACTGATACTGACACTGAGCTGATGGATTGCAGATAAATGAAAATGTTGCAGAAGAAATTAATTTAAATTAGGGTGAAGGGGATGATGAAGGAAAGTCATGATGACCACTTTCAGGTGATGATGATGCTGCGGCCTGTTCTTCTGCCTCCTGCTGCTCTCAACTATTTACATCTTTACCAGCCATATGGAAATCCAAACCTGCCCTCTTCAAAATTTTTGGTGGGTAAAATAATTTTTCCCTCACAATGTTAGGTTTTTGTTTTTTTTTTTTTTTTTTTTAATGGAATTAAGTTGGGGCTGAGAAGTGTTGGTGCAAATGGGAAAATATTGATTACTCAACATATGAATAATAAATGAGAGGGAGGTGGAGCATGTGAGATTGACCTAACAATGGAAGGATGCCCCCACTGCTTTGAATGATTAATAATTACATAAGACATGGGAATTAGAGGCATTGGGGTTATGTATGAAATTGGAAATTTTACCGAGAGGAACAAAAGGACCAGCACTGAATCTGGAACTTGGTTGGGGAATGGAGACAACCATTTGCAGCTAAATCCCTTGGGTTCTGTTTATGTCTTTTCCTTTTCTTCCTGTCTCTGTACCCTTCAATTGGTGGCCATACTTTCCACTTTTCCCTCGTTGGAAATACATTATCTCGCTTAAGTCAAGGGTCAAACCCTACCACTGTTCTTCTTTAACTACAAATTTAATGCATAAACCGCTCCCCTTTTGCCTCTCTCACAAAATTTGTTATATTGGAACTAGACTATCTCCCAAGCTGAAGTGACAATTATATAACAAAGAAGGAAAAAGTGTTTGTTTAAAATGAGAAAATGAAGTTGGCTGAAATTGAAAAGAAAGTATTGGGATGATATTAGCATCCCCCGAGAACAAACTCTCATTATCAGTCATGTCCTTTCCTTTGTATGAATTGACCTATCAACCCTCAACTGTTTTAATAACAGTCAATTATACCTTACTACACAGAGACAGAGGTAGAATAGAATACAACAGTCACAGAATCTGACTATAAATACCTGCACCACCTTCCTCTTCTTTCATGTCACTGTTCTTTTTAATTTTGGTCAACCTTAAGACCCTTTTGCTCCTCATAGCCATGACTCAGTATCAACCATTTCTGCTCTTGGTTATGATGAACTTTATCCTTCATTTAGTTTTAGTTCAACATCATAGTGAAACGTCTGCACTACTGTAGAAGCACTGGCGGTATCTCTCCTGAGCTTACTCTTCTTATGTCTTCTCTCGTCTTCTTTCGACCTCATGAAGGCCGTTCGAGTTTTCTTGACCTTGCAAGTCCGAGAATATCCAAGACTTGGGTCAGAGATCACTCTTTTTATCCTTAAAGAGAGAGATATGTCATACTCTTGTATAAATCTTCCCATTCTTTTGAATTTTGTTCTTTGCATGTCTCCCTGTTTATATGTTTTTATTTCCTTATTGCGTTGGTTCTTGGAAGACGGTTGGTCTCTTCCTGTGCCGTTCTAATTACTATAAGCTATTTTGCGAGTGTTTCTAAAAGGGAGGAAGGAATGAATAAACTTCCTGTGAATGAGGCACTTTGTAGTTGGTTTCTGTGTACTACATGATAAAATAGAGACTTGTGCGTATGAATGGCTCCTCCTCTTCGTCATCTTTACATGTACACGAAGATGAAACAAATTTTTGGTTTTCTTTTTGCTATTTTGACAGTATCAGGGTCTGGGACTACTCATCAATCAAGAGGTAAATGCTACACTTTACTCAGAATCCGGTGCGTTTAAATAGATACAAAATGGTGGAATTTACAGTTCAACATTGCCTATTGCATCTTTCTATTTTCAAATTTCAGTGATATCTACCTAGACAGAATCGTTCAATTTTGGTGAAAAAGAAAATTCTAAAAGTACACTCTCATTTCAAATTAATCTTATATTAAGCCGCAAGCACTAGCACTTTTATTGTTCCTTGACTGTTGGCAGTTAACATTGTGGGACTATCACTCTTCCAACATACGGCACTGATGAAGTAAGATACTGAATCTTCATCAGTATCATCTAAATCAGGTGACCCAAATCTATGCCATGTCACAGGTTTAGAGATTTCCTGCAAATCGATTAGCAAGCTACAGTTAGCATCAGAAAATTGTTGAAATGTGTAAAGATTGGTTTCCATGAATGTTCTAACCTTATGGTAAACATATACTTCGTTTGTTTCACTGCCACAAGCTATGTATTCGCTATTAACTGTTAGACCCACGAAATTCTTCTCATTTGTGTGGCCTCTAAATGTACGAACCTGTGATTATCCACAATTGAGTTTCACAGCTTAGTTTTGCCATCTTTCTTTAATTACATTCAAACAAGCAACCAGGAAAAATGCAGAAAAAGCATACCAAGCCCAGCGCTAAATTAAATTCACCAAATACAAGAACTCAAAATATATTATTCACTGCCACCACAGTTATTTTCTTCTTGGTTAAGAATGAATTACAAATGCTTTTGAGGAAACGAGAGGAGTTCCTTTTACAAACAACTTAAAACTGCCCTTCTCTTTTTTTTTTTTTTCATTCCAGCCAGTAAAGTTAAACTCACACAACTGCATGAGATTGAACCTACAACCTCAGCCTCAACCACAGAGGAGAGATATCATTAGTCTCACTTTTCATTTTTTTCAAACTTGCGAAGTTTCAAAAAGGGCTATGAGAAAATAAAAAACAAAAAAATTATCCCTGAAACCTTGATTGACATTCGAATTTTTCTTTTGTGATTTGCAAAATGCACTTCATGATTTTAATTTTATCAATCTGATTCCAATCTCACTGCTTCCAAAACCAAACTTCATAATGAGCATGTAAATCTAACAGTAAGTTAACTAGGTAATGAAAGGATAATCTTAATGATAATTTTGGTTAAAGCATGAATTACTTACAGGCAGATTCTCTTTCACATCCCATAACCGTAGTGTGCTGTCTGTAGATGCAGAAGCAAGTTCATTATTTGACAAGAATTTCACATATGAAACAGCTTTCTTATGGCCAGTGAACACATGGAGTGGTTGGCTAATGTTTCTCAAATCATAGTAATGGATGTGATGATCTGCCGAACCAACCTGCACAAAGAAAATGAGTCACTTCAAAGAGTAATTTTGTTTTTTGCCAGCAAAAGGAAATCAGAAGGGTGCTTATTGCACAAAATGGCATGCACATTATAGCAATTCTAATGGCAAAAAGTTGCATTGAAATTCTACATAACAATGGTATTCAAATTCATTTTTCTAAAAGTCAAAACAATTTATAATTGAAAAAGAGTTGTCAAAATATATACCAACAAAAAAAAAAAAAAAAAAGAAAAAGCTGTCAGAATCATTGCTACAATTATGTAATGCAAAGGAAAGGGGTTAACAATTCCAATAGAGCATTGAACTTATGTTCTTTTTCCCAAACACCAAAGAATTGCAACAATATGGATTTCAAAGATTGGCGTGTGCATGCACACACCGGTATGAATAGAAGAATAAGTGATAGGTGCATGAAACTTAAAAGTGTCATTTAGTCTGACTGCAGCAGGCAATGTGCATGGAGGATTTCACGAGATCAGCTCCCAAATAAGATATTTACACAAAAAATGCAAACTGTATCCGACATCTTTAGAAACTTAACGAAAAGACTCATACCGCAATGAAATTGCTAGACCCAGGGTTATACTTGACACAACAGATATTTGCTTTCATGTCAATGTTAAGAACGCTAGCTTCCTGCTTTGTGCACCAAACTTTGACCTGATTATCACGCAAAAATATATAACATATAATTAGTACTACATTTTATTTTATTTTTTAACAGGAAACAAAAAGATTTAGACTAATGATGCAAAAATAGTACAAGGTCCTAGAGCAGAACCAATCTACCAGGGGTCTGTAGCTATACAAAGACACCCAAAAAAGTGTACTCTGTACAGTAAGACAGCAAAACTAATGAATGCTAACAGAATCAAAGGTGATTTATTGGATTGCATGCCATTAAACAATTACTTTTAAAACAACTTAATATGCAACAGTAATCAGAGGCATCTACAAAATCAAGAAGAGGTACATCTAGCCTAAGTTAACGTAAATGAAAATACTAGAAAAGCTAAAATCACAACCATTCCATCCTTAGGCAGTGCAAAAAACATAATTATTTCACATTAACCCTTTTCACTTATCTTCATAAAACATGGTGAAATACTACAATCATTATGGATTTATCTAGTCAAAGAGATGGTTAAAGCTCTGAATAACAATAAGTACCTTGCAATCATCACTACCAGATACAAGCAGTGAGGGTTCTGTGTGAGAGAAATCAACACTCCATGCACGCTTTTCATGCTCTTCATATTCCATCACACTCTGCAAAGGGATTTACACGTGATTGAAACTTAGATAATGAATAAGCACATAACCATGAAAGTTGAGATGAAAATATGGGAAGAATTAATTGCTACAATTATTACCTGCTGTGTTGTCACATCCCAAACAGTAACTATTCCCTCATAGTCACTACTAGCAATACGGTTTTTGGAAAATTTGTTCCAACTCAAGCAACTAAGCTTTGAACGAGTTGACATCTCCATGACAGGGCAATGTACCTCCTTAGGTTCATTCACAACCTAGAAAGCAATCACATAGGTAATGATAACCACTCAGCTAAAGTAAGCAGAAATATATCTATATCCCAACTTGAAGATTATTTTGAGCATAATAGCCAATAAGCAAAGACCATTGTCATCGTAGCTAGGTTGAAAGGGAGGATATCTTGTTCACAGATGCTTCACTAATCATTACAAGAAGAAACAATACAACAAAATGCAGAAAAAAGTTCATAGACACAATTGCAACCAGAACCAGAGTAGACAGGAAATTTCTATAAATTGAATGTTTTATATCTGCGCAGGTAAATATGTACTTCAAATTCAATACACAAAATAAGAAATTTGAGATAGGCATGTGGACATTGATTTTGGGATGTATGTCAACTAAACCATCCCTCCTTACCTCACTGTAATTGTCTACATCTACTCCCCAGCTTCTTTTTACTCATAGCAAATAAATTATCAAGTTATTAGAGAAATAGTGAGGAAATTGTCATGCTAGAAGTATGCATTTGTCATATCCTTTTTTTGAGAACAAACTATCAAACCATATCAAAGAAGATATTGAGATAACTAAATATTGTTAATCTCACTCCAGCAATGCTGGGAACAACAAAATCAAAGATAAAAGAAAATAAAGAACTTACAGAAGAGAAGTCAAAAACCTTAATGCGTCTGGAAACTCCAGCAGTAGCAAACAACTGATCATCCCGGTCAAATTCTATGCTGCAATAAACATGATGAATTATCAAAGCTTCAGAAAAATTTAATTAGTATTTACAGAGAACAAAATTACTCTTTTACATATGTATATATATATATATCACTATGGTGAAAATAGAATAAAGCTATACTACCAACTTAAAAGGACATAAATGGATTGCTTTGCCTGGAAGAAGAGAAAAATAGCAGGAATCTGAAGTTTCATCATGGAAATAGCCGACATGTAAAGGCATACTCGATTAGCAGGGTAAATTTCATTTTAACACCGCCCAGAAGTTTACCACAAAAGACATCTTTATGACAATATAATTCTGATAATCATATACAAACAGATAGTTGTTTCCCTTAAGAACTAAAATCAACTGCAAAAGGCCTCACAAAAAAATATATATGATTGCCTCTACAAATCCTTCACTTTCTTTTTGCAAAAAG
>JAJEJH010001578.1:0-21784 GCA_026122585.1 Anacardium occidentale
CACCCCTAAAACAGAAAAAGATCCATGACCCCCACTAACTTCGAAAACTAAACATGCATTTCCTCCTCGTTAGTTTGTGCTGTTAAATAGATAGCAAAGAGGATCAATATGATAATTAATATAAATTAGGAGACACAATAAAATTTACTTTTTTATTATTAATAAAGGATTTTAAAAAATTAATTAAAATAGTCATAATTTAAACTGTTATTACATAGTATTTCTGTTAAAATCTTATAAAATTTTCAAACTAAAAATACATAAGTGATCTAAATTATGGTTATTTTAATAAATTTTTTTTAAATTAAAAATAAAATTTAGGCAGCCAAAACCACTAGACGTGATGATATTCTAGTTGATGCAATCTAAAGCATCAATTGTACTCATAATTTTGTTTTTTATTTTTCAATTATTTTATATTTTTCAAATAAAATACCTTTAAATGATAATTTTATTGATAATAATAAAAATTTTATATGATATTAATAAGTTTTGGATTCAACCCATGTCAATACTATCTCAAATAAAGACCATAAAGATATAAATTATCATAATAATAAATCAATAAATTTTAATTGATAAGCATCTGTTGACAAAAATCAAAGGGTTATCTTGTAATTTTAGGGTCAAACTCGGTCAACTTCCACCTTTAACAGTTCAAACTATTGAGAGGGGTGTTTATCGCGTTTTATTTTTCAGGGGGTGTATTTGGTGAAAAATCTACTTTAAAATGCCATGGCATGAATAACATATGGGCAGATATTTGTCCGCTGGGAAAGTTTAATTTCTCTCTCTCTTCTGTACCTTTCACGGACAGGGATCTCTGCGACCCGATTCGGCATCCCGACCGGAAGTTCGCCATCTTTCTGACTTCGAAATTTTATTGATAGAAACTGTTTTGATACTCTTCAGTTGGTATAAAATTTACGGTTATGGTTTTATTCTTTCACTGGATTGGGGATTTATTTTGATTTGTTTCTGGGTTTTGTATGTTTTAGGTCAAGTTTCAAACTTTTTTCTGTCCAATAACCTCTGTGCTTGCATATTAGCTAACTATGTTTGTATCTATTTGATAGTTAATGTTTTATTAGTGGAAAGGGGGCAAAATGTCAAAATCTTGCAAGGGCTTGGCTATGGAACTAGTCAAGTGTCTCAGTGAATCGGATTGTGTTAAGGTCTTTCTTATTCAATGTGCGAATATCTATTCAAGGATGAGTTTTGACAGGCATAATTTGATTATATGATGACGTTCATTTCTTGTTGTAGGTGGAGAAGAGATCTTACAGAGAATGCGCTGGAGAGAAGAGCCCAAGCATATCAAGTGAGTGTGTCGGACTAAGGGAAACTTATTTCAATTGCAAGAGAGGCCAGGCATGTTCTATGTTCTATTTTTTGTTAGGAAAATTTATAATATTATGTTTAGTTTTCTCTAGCTACTTACCATTGACTGTTTAAATTGGAATAAGCAATGTACGGTTCCTAAATCGATCTAAATTGTAGAAGTTATATGAAACAACTATAACCATGATATATATGGTTCCTTGTAGGAGTGAAGTATAATTTTTTGTGGGTATCCAGAAATCCCTTTATCTTCCCTATGTTGAGAAGAGCATTAAATTATGAATATCGATTTTTACTTTCATTATATTTTTTTCCTTTGTCTTTTCTTATATAGTAAATAGAGAAACTGCTTGATAGCCTCTAAAATCTTCTGAGTTCTGTTCCAGCAGGGCAATCCCAAGTAATTGTTTCCATTTAATTTTTCTTAGATGATAGAACTCGAGATTTCCTGATAAAAAGCATGGTTAGCTCATAAACCTTTCTTTGAAATTAGTCTTAGATGAGTAATCCCAAGTAATTATTCTCCCATTTTACCTATCAAACTCATATAGCTGAGTTGAATAAGGTCTCCCCTTTTTGTGGTTGACTTCCTAGCTAAAATAAGGGAGATGTTATTTAGGCATATGACTTTATTATGGCAGAGAAGAGAATTTTCCTTTTCAAATGAGACTGAAAAATCAAGTTCTAACATGCTGGTTCTTGGCAATGATAGATAATATTTGGCGTTAAACCTAAGGTTCCAACCTTGTGGGGTTAGTCAAGTGGTTAGGTATGTGGTTGTCTCATTTGGGACTTAAACCTCCTACTCGATGATGATGTAAAAAATATAATGTAAAAGGACTAAAACAGAATATAGGGAGAAGACTTAAATATTATTATCTTCTCATAACACTAACGTGATTCGGAGGTGTAATGAAAACAAGGAAAACCATGTTGTATATATAGGCATTAATTGTCCAATTTATCAGATAAATTGATGCCATATGCTTTGTCACTTGCCCACACGAGAAACTTGAAGAGGGCATGATTCCATATCGTTAGGTGTCTTGGAAGTGGTGGAAAGACACAACACATTACAACATTATGGTTTGGATTTTTGCCATGATAGGGAGAACATGCATCAAGGGAGCATATCTTTGAAGAATACTATTATCTGACATATCAGACTACACTTATTTTCCTTTACCAAGTTTTATTTATTTGGATTTTATAGCCAAGGTTATTGATGAGGTAGTATTGAAAATATCCAAGCCCAAAACCACCTACAAGTCATCAAATAATTGTGATTCTTTATCAAGGTTTTTGTCCCATTGGATTTTTTCTTGGTATAGTTTAATACAATTATTTGAAAGTGATGGTGTTATAAGACTAGGTGAATTTCTACCCTATCTAGTAAGGTTGTATTCAAGTTTCGAGCTTGGGCTCAAACATAAGAGTATAATGTTTTTGAGCTCGAGCTTGAAGGGTATTTAACTCACCAAGCTTGCAAATATAGAAAAAATCGATTTAAATTAACTAAAACAATATTGTTTTGACCGATACACACCAAAATAATCGTTTTAGTCGTTTTTTGCTTGGCTCTAGTATTGAGCTGAGCTTGAACTTGGGTTGACTCAGTACTGTTCTTGAACCCAAGCCAAACTTGAGCTTGGCTCGAATCCAGTCCTACTTTGTAGGACATTTGCCAATATCAATCATTCTCTCCACAGCTTCTTGTTTCTTAAATGGACATTTGGCCAGGTTTATGACAATGATTTAATTTACTAGCTAATACACATTCATTGATTTAGATACACCCAAAGGAAGGAATTTAGTGAGAGGATAATAACATTCAACTCCTTTAGTTTTTTCTCCATTATATTGTCATCTTTAATATTTTATATTCTGACTTATTATTTCACAACAAAGGCCACATTTTTCCTACTTATCATTGTAGGATTCAAACTCGAGTTCATTAAATAGGTTTGAGGGATTTTTGGATTATTAAAAAAATGAAAATAAAACGACAATCATACCTTGAATTAGGATTTCATCATACAATCCCATCAGGGAATTATTCTTTTTGAAATTTTTGTGGGCTGTTGCAAAATTTGAAGTTTGATATAAATACTATTGTTCAAAATCAATTTTTGTTTTATTTTTTGCGTATAACACAATTAAGGCAATGGATTCCATCACTTCATTTTATACTACCGAGGTTGTTGAGGGCCTACGATTTTATAAGCCAAAAACTATGAGCAAGCATAGTGTTTCTAATAGGCGTATTGTACATTCTCCCTAGTTCAGAAAACTTGACATGTGCTCTGAGAATATATATATTTAATCTTTTTATTAGGATGTAAATATATTTCTTTGATTTTTTCTGGGGCATTTCTCAAAAATGATTGTGTGTTCTGATATGTTGACTCTTAGATATTAGTTGTTAGAGAGTTAATTGTATTGCATATGGGTTTTTAGTTAAAGTCTGTTTTTACTAACTTAAAGTTTCATTTGCTTCTTTTCTTTTACTTCTTTGTTGTGGTTTGTCAGGTTGACATGAGAGCTAGGATCCGCGGAAACAAAGGCTACTAAGAGATTAAGCTACCATGCAACTTGCACTTTTTGTGGTTGGTAACAGATGGTTTGGACCATGCTCTTGTAATGCTAATTATTTAGTGGTAGTAACTGAAAGGGGGTGAGGAAAGAAAAGCTGAATCGAAAGCTCCTAACAGCTATCCCTAACTCCAAAGGCGTTAAATACAAGTTTCAGGCTATCTTCATATGATAGGATATGGCATTTGCCTTCTTTCCTTCTTTTTCCCGTATATTTCTTGTTTTGTATTAATGGGGTGTTGGCAACCATAATCTTTTTTAAATGTATTTTATGAGGTAGTTCATGAGGATGGTTAAACCACTGATACCTTGGGATATATGGCAAGTTTTTATCATTTTACATTGGAACCGTTGGCTCCTGTTGGGAACATTACTTGGTCTGAGTAAATGAGAAAGTTCTGCCCATTCATTTACTTATGTTGATTTTTAAGACATCGTTTACTCACTGTAGTTTTTACCAAATTGTAAGGTATGTTTTAAGCAGACCAAAAAGTATTGGATAAGAGGTTTGTGATAAATTGGTATCAATCAAAATCATGTAAACGAGGATTTGATGTAATTTCCTGTTTCTATTCTCGTAGAAATTGTTGCGGTAAACCCATCTTCCATCTTCCATCTTCCATCTTCCATCTTCCATCTTCTGTACAATAATTGGACAAAGGTGCTGGACCGGTATTGTGATTTGCCAATCAAGTAGACTTCCCAAATGCATTGATTTATGCTCTCATATTGGGGTAAATAATAAGACATGTTCGTTGAATTCCAGTCAAAGTTATCAAACCATGACCAAATTATTTATTTATTTATGACAAATTTTGTAGTGATTATCAAAAATTGTCATGTAAAATAATTATTATATGATAAAAATAAAAAGTTATCATTAATTTCTTAAGAAAATACTTATTTTTTCTTTTAACAAAACGTCATTTGGTCATACAAAATAATCACAAAACGATTGGCTTTAAAATTTCCCATCAAATGAAAACAAGAAGAAATATTTCAGTGATGCAATGTATATATGTATACAACGAACTTTAATTTATCACTATTAATGATATTTGTTTGCGAAATTTGATTTTATAGTAATATATCAAAATTCTTCATGTAAAATAATCAATAGATAACGAAAATAAAAAATCATCATTAATTTTTCAAGGCAATACTTTTTTGCAATAATACATCATTTGTTCATATAAAATTATCATGAAATATTTGGCACCAAAATTTTCCTCCAAATCAAAACTTCATAAGATATTTAAGTGACATAGTTTATGTATATGTAACGAACTTTAAAAGAGTAACTATTTTAGTGACAAAATATTTTTATTACTTCTTTTTTTTATTACTAACAAAAAAAAGAAATTTCACAATATTTTTTTTAAAAAAATATATTATATATGTCATTATTAAATTTTGCTTAAGTAATGCTTAAAAATTTGTCGCTAACCTTGAAGATGACTTTTTAAGTGGATGTTAACATCATTATTACTATTAGAACTATATAACAAAGATAAAAATGTTATAAAATATTAATCATTAATTTTTTTTGGACAAAAACGAAAGTTTCTTAAAAAAAAAAAAAAAAAGTAAATATTTGAGTGACGACATATTTTATAACTAAAAAATAAATAAATTTCACAATTTTCCTATAATAAATATCATAAATGTCATGAATAAAATTTACTTAAATGGCACTTAAAAACTTATTATCAATTTTAAAAAGATTTTTTAAAGTCAATATTAACGAAATATTATTTGTCATGATAACTGCTATAACTATACAATAAAAAATTCATAAAATATTAAATAGATTAGTGCATTACAAAAAAAAATTGTTTTTAACATGGGAATTTTAGTAACGGACTAAATTCAATTCTAAATAGAATAGGAAAAATATCAACATTAGATTAGCATCGAATTTGTATTAAAGAAACTAGCATCGACAAAATTTCTAAAGCTAATTAGCATTAGATTATATTTGATTTTAATAAGCATCAACAATAATTTGATGCTAAAGAAAATATAGGATGCTTTAATTTCCAAACTTGAATACGTATTTTGCAGTTCCCATACCTTAACCTTTTTATCGATCATCTTTTTTGTACTTTGATCAAGAACCACAACCCTAATCTTGTATTTTCAGTGATGAAAATTTCATAAATGTCACCTCAAAATTCCAACACCAAAGCAAGCCCCAAAATCATGGAATTTTTATACACAATCCATGCTACATTTATCATAATATCTATCTACTTTAAGTCCAACAAAAAACAAGTTCAAATCCTCAACAACCAATCTCCCAAGATCATCAAACAACAACGAAAGAAGGGTAGGAGAAGGAGAATAAAATCCAAAATAATATGTGATAATTTGTAAAGCAAGGAAGATTCAATTCAAGCCTAAAGGAACTAGCCACCAATTTGAATAAAAATCTGACTTGACAAATGTTTGTAAGATTATGAAACCTCAAACATAAAGGATTGCTCCACAAATTTAAAGATAAATCAAGGATAAAGAAAAATTTCACCACCAAGGTTCTTCCACCACTAATTTTTTCTTACTAAAAAATTGGATAAAGGAAAATAAGCATTCACACATGAGCCACCAAAGTGTCATGGAATTCCAAAAAAGCCAAAACTTTTCAAATGTTCATTTCAAGAAAAAGATCCTTACAATGAGTTTAGCGTACCATTGTCTTATGCCTTCAAATAGTTGTTTTTTAAAGTTAATGGTAGCTAGATCTTAACATGCATGTTAACGGTTTTGCATAAATTGTCAAAAAATTGCTTTTGATATTTAGGTGACATTCGGCCATGCTTAAATATGTAGATACATGCATATAATTGATATACGATGATATATTCCATGTAGGTATTGACAAAGCTTATTAAGCAAATTTTTTTTCCTTTTTACTTTTGCACACAATTAATAAACAAGATTGGGTGACTCGGATATAGAGAAGTAGGAGATGAGGTAGTGGGTGCTTATAAAGTTACAAACCATTATATTCGGTTTGCAGGCAATTAATTATACTGTATGAAATCAATCTATAAGAAGTTTATTTTATTTATTCATGTATTATAATATTAGAGAAATCGACCATTCAACTGTGAGAAGAATCATAAAGGTCAGTGAGACCATCTTTCACTTTGTCATTTTTCCGTCTTACTCTATTTGAATAATTCTATATTCTCCATCTAGTTACTGAAATAAAAGGCCAAAAAATGACAAGAGAAAAGCTCCAACCAAGGATCCAGCCACAGGCATGGTTGCAGCCGATTCACTAGGAGCACCAGCTGATTCAGAAGGAACTGGAGCTGATGCAGGAGCGGTCACCTCCAACCCTAAAGTTGAGGCCATAGTTGCAGTCATGAAGGCACCTAGGACGAGGACAGCGCACAAGATCATCTTCATATCCATGGCGACAGGTAAATAAATGGGCAACAAGAACTCAAAAATGAGATCTAATCACCAGAAATGAACAGCCTTGGAGATGAAGAATTCAGTAAAGGGTTTTTCTTATTTCCAATCCTGAAGAAACCATTAGCGTGAAGAGGGCTTATATGGTGGTAGTTTGTTGAGAAATGTGTTGCTTTTTTGAGGTTTCTGTGGATGTAATTGATTGAGAAAAAGCTGGCGGAGGGTGTGGTAATGTTAGGTACTTAATTACACTAGGAGGCTAAATTGGAAAGAATAATGCTTAAATTACCTTTGATCATTATCGGCCTTTGAATCAAATATAATAGGATCTTGAGATCCTATAGGTTCCGATTTGATTTGAATTTACAAATGGCAAAAAAATAATAAATGATTATTGATTAATAATTTTAAAATTAATAAATGGACAATTATTTTCAGAAGTATTTAAATATCCTTTAAAGTAACTAAAATCTCCATTAAATATATTATTAAAAAAAGACAATATATCAAAGTTGAGTTATGTAGAAGACATAATATTAACTTGATTATTTGCAAAAATTTAATGGTTGGTATGAAGATAAAAACAGAGATCCTGTAAGGGTTTTCTCCAAAACTCTTATTGAGTTCTATAATTTCACTGCATGACTACCCTTTCAGCAATCCCAAGATTCCCAATAGTTGTCTATGAAACACTTTTAATAATCTCATTTGTCTTTGAACTCAGTAATTGCCATTATTCTTGACCATGATAAGGCTGTGAAGGTCTTTAAACATTGCTAACCATTGTGTAAGCTCTCATCGTCCTTTGCCAAAAAGAGTGTTAGCTCATCTTCATATTTTGTTCTTTGGTCTGGTGGGAAAATTTTGGTTAGGAAAGCTTGAGATAAGGTTGCCCAACTTGTGAAGTGTCTGTAGCATCCCAGTTTTAGAAAAGCCCTTAGGGGTAGAGTTTTGGGGTTAGAAATAGAATTCAGAGATAGATTGGGAGTTTATCAGAATTCAGGGGTGAGTTAGTAATTTTTCAGAGTTGTGTGGCCTTCGTATGATGCCTTTAGGGAGGTTTTAATCATGCGAAGCGCGGGAAATGGATTTCATCCATTTTCCCAGGTGCACTCCCGTGCGCCAAGCCTGCACGCCCGTGCAGGTGGGATTAAAGAAAGAGAGGGACGGGAGATTTTCATTTTCTCACCCATTTTAGCCAGCTTTCTTCTCCTTTTCAGCAGCTTCCAGCCCTAGGAGAGAAGTCCAGCTTCCAGCAGCTCCCAATCCAGTCAGAGATCAGAGAGAATAGCTTGAGTTTAAGCTTCCAGCAGCCATGTCGAGAGGTAAGTGTTTCTTACTCTCTCCTTCAGTTTTCCAGCTTGTTTGATGTGGATGGAAATGTGAGTTTCCATTCCTAGCTTGAGATGCTATGCTTGTATGTATGTATGATGATGAGATGATGATTATATGTTGATTGCCATGCTTATTTTCCACCCAGAACCATGCATGCTTTGCTGTGTGTGTGTAGTGTGAGAAAACTTGATGTGTTAATGGTGGAATCAGTAACAGTGGATGGATGTTGAGATTGATGATTGATACGTGTTATTAGAAGTGCCATTTATGCATATTTCCAGTTAATTTCAGTTTGGTTGAGAATCAGTTGGTTTCCAGCGCGTTTCAGGTGAGCCATGTCTGAGCAGAGCAAGACACACGATCGTGTGCCCGCAAGAGCACGCCCGTGTGCCCTTGTTTCTACAAGGACACGGCCGTGTGCACTTCGTGCACACGGGCAGGAAACGCAGGGACACGACCGTGTGTCCTGAGGGACACGGCCGTGTGTCCCATTTATTGCATGAAATGGCCAGAATTCCAGAAGTACACACGCCCAGACGCACGACCGACACACGGTCCCGTGTGCTGGGGCACACGCCCGTGTGCCTTTGCTTGCACGACCGTGTGTGTGTGCTACACGACCGTGTGCTTTCCTTGCACGGTCGTGTGTCAGCCAGTTTCTTCCAGAAATTCAGAAATTGATTTATTAAAGGTTTGGTAATCCATCCAAAGGCAATCAGACATCAGATAATTCAGAATTCAGTTAAGAATAGAAGCATATGCATTCAGAGCATAGCATATAGTCTGAATGAGGATCCAGGGATCCGAATTCAATAGTTTTCAGCAGTCGGAATCCAATCTATGGGTTTCAGTTTTGGGGTGAACTCGATGGGGCATCTGTGGGACCCAGCTTTCTGACACCAGTCAGTCAGCTCAGCAGTATATCAGCAGATCAGTTTCAGTTTTCTAGCCAGTAGCTAGAATGTTCAGCCCACTTGGCCAGGATGCCGAATCCCTGTGTTCATCAGCCTGATCAGCACAGCAGGTACCTTCGGGTACATTCAGTTAGATGCTCAGATACATGCATCATCAGTCATTTTCAGATTCCAGCTAAGCATGTCATTTCATATATTCATATTGACATGCATTAATCAGAAATCAGTAACCAGATAACAGAATTACCAGATAACAGCAGTAATCAGATAAATCAGATTCAGTGCCAGCAAGCGATTAGATGCATGAATAGGGCCGATCAGGTATGCATGCCCTTGTTTGCTGCTTGCGTGGGTTGAGGGAAGTAAGGAATGCTTACTGGGTGATCTTTATCACTCATCCCTTTCCTTTTTCCTTCCTTTTCAGGTCAGTTTGCTGCTGGCGAGGAGCGGGTGGATTGAGGCTGGCGAGGAGGACCCCACACACACTCTCCAGTTTGTATTTTATTTTCAGTTGGACCTGTGAGGTCTTGTACTTGTACGTTTTGCAAATGTATATGTACTCAGATGTAAAACAGTTGTACAGAGCAGTTATATATATATATATATATAGTAAAGCCAGTTGGGCTCATTGTATATTTCAGTTTCAGCTTCCGCTTGCAGTGTAAATTAGATCAGCAGTAGTATTTTCTTTTCTGTAGGATTCCCGTCTCGGGTACCCAAGTTCCAGTTTATTGAATAAAAGATTAGTTTCTTTCAGCAGCAGGGGTACTCGGGGCGACGGGTCCTACAGAATGCATATTTGAAGTGTTATTGTGATTGATTGTGTTTTGGTTGGCCATTTTGTGCAATTTTCGGCATGTGCTTTTGTTGAAGAACAAGACGCATAACCGTGCGCCTGCATGGCACGGCCGTGAGCCTTTGTTTTTCCAGATGCACGTCCGTACGCACGATGTGTGCACGACAAGTTTTTCAGATGCACGCCCGTGCACCCTGGAGAGCACGTCCGTGCGTAAGCGTTTTTAGTGAAGATGAACAGTGAATTCCAGTAGCTTGCACGACCAGGCGCACGACTAGCACACGGTCCAGTGCGTCCGGGCTCACGCCCATGCGCCTTAGACCTGCACGCCCGTGTGTTAGTCATGCACGCCCGTGCACTTCTCTTGCACGTCCGTGCACCAGTAGACTTTCAGAAAAAGAATATCAATTGTTTAATTAAGCATTCGATTCAGAATAAAGGCTAATTGGCTTCAGATAAGCATCAGATGAGTATGAAATCCAACAATAAACTGCATGTGCATATCATAACATGACATGTAGTTTCAGAAAGGATCAAGGGATCTGAATTCAATAGTATTTGGTATTCAGAACCTGATGTTCGGGAAAGAGTATAGGGTGAACACGAGGGGGCATCTATGGGATTCAACTTTCTGACACCAGTCAGAATGTTCAGCAGCATTTCAGTTTCAGCCTTCTGACACCAGTCAGATCGGTACAGCACAGTATTCAGATTCAGCTCTCTAGCCAGTAGCTAGACTGTCCAGCCCACATGGCCAGGATATCGAATCCCTATATTCCACCTAGTCTGATCAGCACAGTAGGTACCCGAGGGTACAGAGAGGTATTCAGATACATGCATCCAGTATATTCAGTTAGCATGGCATGACATACACATCATGACATGAATAATAATGATATCAGTATATAATGAGAATGAGATTCAGATAATAGTTTCCAGATTCCAGCAAGCGCATAGATGTATGATTAGGGTCGAGGCCTAGGTATGTTTGATTTATATGATTGTTTGTGCTTGCTTGGGTATTGAGGGAAGTAAGGAGCGCTTACTGGGTGATCTTTATCACTCATCCCCTCTCCTTCTTCCATCATTTTCAGGTGGTTCGTGCTGGGTTCGAAGAGCGGGTGGAAAGAGGCTGACGGAGAGGGCACGTACACACACCCCGATCGCAGTTGTACAGTTTTCAGTTTTGGACCTGTGTGGTCAACTTGTAAATACTTTTGTATCCAGATGTACAAAGACAGTATGTATGTATGAAGAAGGCCAATTGGCCCATTTACAGAACAATATGTATAATTCAGTCGATGTATATATTTCAGCTTTCGCATGTGCAGAATTGTATAGTTTCAGTTTCGTTTATATTCGTAGGATTCCCGTCGCGGGTTCCCAGATTTTCAGATTATTAATAAAAGCTCCCCATAGTTTTCAGCAGCAGAGGGGTACTCGTGGCGGCGGGTCCTACAGCCACACACTAGTGACCAAGGATGTAACAGTCATCGTACTGAAAACACTCTCTAAGATTGTTTTATTGAGGGATTCAGTTGTTTTTAAGTAAAGTAGATTTGAAATTAAATAGTTGTTTAGCCGATTTTTGGATATATGGCTTAACAAGGTTTCTGTTTAGATTAGTGGTACTGGGTTGGTAAGTTAGGCCACAGTTTATGAGTTGGTCACTACGTGTATGGGCTAAAGGTGTTAGATTAATATGGTTTGCATATAGGTTTTTAAAACCAGGTTAGGTAAGATGTAAGGCTTTTGAAATAGCATCTATTAGAAACATGCTTGGTTGATGACTTGGTAAATAGAGGTGAGGTTTTAGTAATTTCACCATTGCCTTGATTTCTTTCTCAAGTCCCCAATGAAAATGGAGATGAAATACGACTCAAGTAAGCTAAGGTTAGGTTGTTACATGTGTAACTTTAGCTCTTCAAAACTATTTTGGTACTCTTCTACCATAGTGGTCTATTAAAAGGCATTGAATTGTTCCACCACATCTTCTATCATCTCATCTCCAAATTGCTCATACATGGCATTTTCTAATCTTCACATTCTATTACTTCTTTTGTCTTGCTCCAATTTTGGAACCATAACTTTACCTTTCCATTAAGAGTAAAGAGGTTAACTCCACCCTCTTCATCTCACTGACGTTATAAATATGAAAGTATCGACAACATTTAGTTATCCAAGATCTATGATCCTCTTTGTCGAATGTTGGTAAGTTGACTTTTAGCATCAATTTACTCATATAACTTGGGGAAAGTGGTGGTTCCTCAGACTCTTTTGCCCCCCTTTTTTGGGGTAAGTAAGATGCCTCTAGTATCCCTTTAATCATTCATTCATGACCTTCTTTCCTTTGTATAGGTTCTCAACAAGTTGTGTGAGATTCGCCAATAATTTCTTATTTTCCATCAGAACTTGTTGAGTGTGTCAATAAAAGTATTTTAAGTATTTCATTGACAACATCAGCACCATACTCTATTTCCATTGATAACAACGTGACTCCTTGTTATCATTGATGACACCACCATCCCCTATCATTATCGACAACATTACCACCACTCTTGCACTAACGACAATACCACCACTACCATTTGTTTTCATCGACCACACCACTAACTTGTACCACCATTAACAATATCTAAACAAACCACAATCTGACTTTCAATTTCATCCTCCTTTAAACTTTCAATTCTATTTTTTTCATTCTAAATGTAATTGAATTGAAATTGTGCGACTCAATAAAATTGCATCAAAATTGTATAATTCTATCTGCATCACACCATCTTGGCATGATTATGGTGGGAGGGTTGATTTTGTGTAACTTTACCATTCAACATGCGGAGTAAATTGGTAGATTTTCAAAATAATAACCTTCAATTTAGGTTGCCAAATGACAATTACTAGTACCAACAGCTTAATTACTGTAAGCAAATCACAAAATGAACAAACTTCCCCCATATAATCGTCTTTCAGCTGCAGAATGAAGCATTGAGAGTACTAACACAAACACAGCAATATAATCAAACATTATATTTTGTTTATTGGCTCCATGATGATTTAGGCAGTAGGAAAATGTTTAAGCATTAACTGTAGTTTCATGGCTGGATCTTGGGAAGACACGCAGATGGAGTCCACCTTCCATATGAAGAGTGAGTGCAGTTCTATACTTGACTGGTTTACTTTCATCATTGAGCTTGAATTTGTAGCTTCCAAGCAGAATCATAGAGAAAATTTTCATCTGCCTGTAAGCAAAATCCTTTCCTAGGCAGATTCTTGGACCCGCCTGTTCAACATAAATCATCTAGGCGATTAGCTATATGTTAGAAATATTGTAAATGAACAACACAAAGAACTCTAATTCACCTGGAAGGCTGTGAAGATAAAAGAACTTTTCGGCTGGAAATGGCCATTTTCATTGAGCCATCTCTCTGGCCGGAATTCCTCTGCATCATCCCCCCATAAATCTTTTGTCCTGCCCATGGCGTAAGTTAAATACGTGATCATATCTCCTTTATTCACACTAAAACCATCCGGCAGCGTGTCATCGGAAAAGCAAGTCTTTCCATCCTGTGACAACGGCCACAACTACTACTTTCAAACAAAGCCAACGAGGTCTAATCAAAATGACTCTGATTATGCATGTACTTACCACAGGAACAGCAGGATAAAGCCTGAGTGTTTCAGACAAAGCTGCGTGGAGATAGTGCATCTTGTCAAGGGTTTCTTCGTTTACTTTGGCTGCCGCTTCCTCAACGCTTGAAATACTACTCACTTGGGTTGCTTGTATTATTTCCTTTGCAATCTTTTCCTGTATGTCAGGGTGTTTACAAAGCAAGTAAAAAAACCAAGAAAGAGTGGTGGCCGTGGTGTCTTTGCCAGCAATTACAAAATTCAGAACTATGTCCCTTAAGTATTTAGGATCTGTTTCTCTCAGCTCCAAAAACCTTGATATAAGGTCTTCTTTCTTTCCCTGTAACAATGATTTGTTAGCCAATGACACAAATATCTCTGAAACTCAGAACTAAAATGCTGATGGGTCAAGTTATTATGCTCACAGGATGTAAATCATCATGGGGATCACTGAGTCGCTCCATTTTGCTTTTAATTAATTTGTATACAAAATCATCAACCACTTTGATATTCTTTTTCAATTTAGCCTCTGACCCAATGTTCAGGAACCGCTTAATCTTCCAAAAGAAATCAACAAATCGATAAGAAGTAATCTCATTTGCAGTATCAAAAGCATATGTAAATCGAGCGCCTTCTTCATATGTTCCAGACAAGGCATCCAAGTCTATACCCAATATGACTTTAAACACAGAGTCTAAGGTTGCTTTCATGAAAAGATTCTGCAAATAAACTCACAACCAGTGAATCCAGTCATCAATTAAACAGAATAAAGTACTGTTCTTGTGATATAGAAACTAACTATTAAAAAGCTCATACTTGCATGTCTACAGATTGGTTTGAAACTGAATATTCAGAAACCATTCCAGCAAGTTTTACAGCAGTGGTTTTAAAGACACCACTGCTGAAATCTCTCAATATCTTGGTGGAGAATTCATAGCTTGCTAGTTTCCTTTGATGTTTCCACTTGTCTCCATCTACAGCAAAGATCCCATCTCCCAGTAAGTCATTGAAAATTCTATATGCGTACGATCCCTGCTTCCAGTAAAGTAATAGACTTAGAATTTTTTGCTAAATACATTAATCATTTTCGAGCATATCGTGAGCTATTTAAGATTGAGATGCGGTAGGATATATGTATATATATTACCTTGCCGTAGTTTGGGAAATTTGCTTTGAGGATGTACTCGACGACTTCCGGGTCGGTGGTGAAAATCTCATTTCTGGAGAAAGAAGACAATCTGTAAGTCCTATATCTGCGTGAAAGCTCAGACAGTAAGTCAAAGAGCCTGTAATAATTGAGGACTTGTTCGAGGGGAGAGGTGGCGATGGGGTGATATTTTTTATTTTTCTGAGGCGATTTTCTGAGATGGAGTCTGAGGATGAATATGGCAGAGATCAGTGCTACAGCCGCTGCTGTGAGAGGGATGCAGGAGGAGTAAAACTCGTTTAGGTCGATCATCATGATTAAGGCTGAGCTGATGAAATTAGGATGTAGAACTTAAAGAAGAACTTATAACATATATATAAACAATCTCAGGCTTAGACAAATATTTGAGATATGGTGTCCGTTCCTACAGTAGAAAAAGGGAACAAGAAGCACCAAACCCAAAGCCTTGGATTAAATTATTAATTTAAATTACCCCCGCTTCTAGAAATATAATTAAATAATAAACAATAATAATGCCCACCACGAACTTTGATCAAATGATGAGCCTCTTGAAATTTAAGGGATTTATCTTTTAATTGGATTAAAAAATAATTTAAATTTAATATAAGACCAAAGGACAGTTTGGTCCCATCCTAATTCTCATTTTCTAAATTTGTAAAACCTAAAGTTTCATCTGATAATCAAAATCAACAGTTTAATCTAACAATCAATTATTAAATTTTTGACAGTTAAAGAATTCATTTATCATTTTAAAGTTAAAATATTATAAAATAATAAATTTTATATAAATATAAAATATTATTTAAATATTAAAAAATATTTAACAAATTTAAAAATATATAAAAAAAATTAAGAGCAACCACTGTCGCCAGTGTCGGTGGAAATGGTCGTTGCTTATGGAACTAAGCGGTCAAAAATGGCCACTTAGTTTCATGAGCCTCCCCATTTTGACTTTCTTTACTAGAAAAAAAAAAACTGAAAATAATAGAAAATGACCAACTTTGGTCTCAACAGTCGTCTTCGACCATAGCTTCTAACAGAGGTAGCTAAAGTTAGTCACATTAGTAGAACAAGGAGGCCAAATATGGCCTTTCCTGTAATGAGATGGGTGTTTCTTACCACTAGTTCTATTAGCGGTGGCCACTACTACCAACACCAATGGTGGTGGCGATAGCTGGCTTTTTTTATTTTTTATAATTTACACATTTTTAAATATTTGTTCAAATTGTTTTAAAATTTTTAATATATTTATACTTAAATATTATTTTATAATTTCATTATATATTTTTATTTTTTAATAAAATATTTTAGTTATTTTATATAATGTATTAATAAAATTAGATAAAATATTTGTGGAGGTGGGTATTTGAGTTTTTAAATGTTAGAGGTGAGAATTTGCATTTGAATAAAACCTTGGGTGGGAATAGGTCCTTTGGCCTTATTATAATTATTAAATTTAAAATTTAAAATTTTATATGATTTTATATCTTAATTTATTAATAAAACAATATTATTTCACGTAAAATCAATAAAAGAATATCATTTAATAATCATTTGATATAATTTTAATCCAATTATGCATAAATTTAAATTAAATTAAATTATTTATTTGATTTATGAATTATATTAAATTAATATCAAATTATCTTTAATTTAATTTGATTTGATTTGATTTTAAAAACAAATAAATTCTTTTTATTCGAAATTGGAATACAACTCCATTGCTGTCGAATCCTAATAGTCCTCGAGCTGAAGCCAATTCTGGTGAAATCCGACCACTTCATATTAATTCAAAATTTGGATCCATAAATGGGTTTTAGAAGTCAAACAACAAAAGGTTGCATTGAGAGGGATAATTTAATTAATTGGAGACGTTGGCTTGTCTTTTGTATCCATCGAAGCTTCCATACAGATGTGACGCACATGCATGCGCTTCAAACAACAAAGAAAGTTTTTATATGAGAAACTACTATCTAATCTGACGTCAATAATAATAAATTTATAAAAATCAATAAAATTTATATTATTATAATTTTATAGTTATATGTATATTATTATATCATTTTTTAATACTTAAAATATAATATAAATATTTTTATTATTTCATTATACTTGGATATGATAGGGACGTTGGGTGGGCTTTTTTAAAACAACTCATAAAGGGCAAGGCCCATAAAATCGTGGGCCAAATAAATTGTGCAAAGACCTTGGAGCAAGGCTTAGTCAAAGTTTTTTCATCAAATGATAAATTATTAAATTATTAAAAATATGTTAAAAATTTAACATTTTTTATTAAGTGTTAATGTTAATTTTTATAATTTCAATAAAAAAATCAAAATAGTTATTTCTATAAAAATCAGTAATATTCATTAATAAATTTAAATAACAGGTAGAATTTTGGTTTTGTAAAATTTTGTTAGTTTATAAAACATTGGGTGATAAATAATGATTTGTTATAATAAATATTGAATTCTAATTAGGGTTAGATTTGAATCGAATATATTCGAATTCGTTTTTAAGTTTGGTTTGAATAAGCCTAAAATAAACTGAACGAATCCGAATACGAACACGAACCCGAACAGCAATTTTAAAATTTAGCGAACACGAGTCCGAATACGAACTATGCGAACCGAACACGAATACGAATTTGAGCTTAAAATAATAATTTTTTAATTAAATTGTATTAATTATTTATATTAATTATAATTTTTAATAAATATAAAAATGAATTATAAAAACTGAATACGAATCGAATATAAATTTAGTTATACGAATCGAATATGAATACAAACTTTGTTATAAAAATATTCGGTGAATACGAATAAGAATCTGAATCTGAATAGTATAAAACGAGTCCAAATATGAATATGTTACTGTTTATATTTGATTTAGTTCGAATCTAGCCCTAATTCTAATATTTGAAGAAACTAATTTCTTTTATTCTAAGAGAGGTGACGGTGATTTCTTGGATTTTCTAGGCGTGAAAATCAGTACAAACCAAAAACATTATTATTTTTTTTATTTCTTAGTTTGATGAATTCAAAACCTCTCGAAGCCTCCAAAAGCTACAGCATATTAAAATATGTTGGTAGAGTTGCAGGTTAAAAGCAATTCAAGGTGGACAGTGCTGGTGAATTTCTTAATATAATAAACACAGAGTGGGTTTGTTTGGTTCGCCTGATGACAAATTTAGTGCCGACTTCCCTCATTTTTTTAATTTTGAAACAAGATGCCACGTGGAGGCATCTGATCTCGCCACCATCTCTTCACCCTGTTTATCATGCGGAAACGTGGCAGGTCTCATCGAGTGGGCTCCTGTATATTACTCTCCTTTTTTAAATTATAAATTGATACATATTAATAATCTAGATTTATATGTTTTTGTAAATATTGATTAAACAGTTAATTATTATTCAAAAATAGTAAGGGAAGACCAAAAATAGAAAATAAAAAAAAATTATCTAAATGTAATTATGTATTCAAAATTAAAATGTGTGTTATGGTTGTGGGCTGATTTGCTTGTTTCTTGGGCTGGAAGTTTGTTAAGAATTTAACTTAGCTGGGGCTACTTAGGCTTTGGGATTGCTAAAGGCAAGGGCTGCTGAATAAGCTGGGCTCCTGGTGGGTTTCTTGGTGGGCAGCTTGGTGATTGGGCTGGTAAAGGAGGTTATTTGATGGGGTTGCAAAATGGGTTTGGGCAGACTGAATTAACACACACACACACACACACACACACACACAAGTATTAAACATACTTAAAAATTAGAACTCATATTTTGAATTTATAATTTCATTATCTAAAATTTGAAATACTGCATTGGATGATAATAAATTTTTATCTAAATATTTAAAAATATTGTTGAGGTAAGCTAAAAATTGAGGGGCTGGAGTATCCAAGTATGATCCGAGCTCAGTTTTTCTTAACTAAATTAGCTTGCAAGTTTAGGTAATTTATATAGACCCTTAAAGTTTGAAATCATACACTTACACCAGCAAAATCTTACATTAATCCCCTGAAACTTACTCTAAACCTTCTATCTTAATATGAAAAATTTACCTGCCTCTTCATGGTCGTACAACCCAATGTCGAACTTTTTATCTTAATAATATATTTAATTTTTAATGTTTTTATTAAGTGCAAGGACTCAATTTAAGATTAAACAAAAAAAGAAGTTTTATTTAGGTTACAAAATGCCAATTATTATACTTAACAACAAGGCACATGGAACGAAGAGAGTACCACAAAAACATAGCAATATATATATATACTTTGCTATGTAGCAATATATATGTTGTTACTGGCTCTGAATTTAGGCAAGTGGGAAGGCCATTAGGAAGATGTTTAAACATTTCTGGATCTTGGAAAGACGCAGAGATGGAGTCCACCATCAATATGAAGAGTGAGTGCAGTTTTGTACTTGACTGGTTTGCTTTCTTCTTTGAACTTAAATCTGTGGCTTCCAAGCAGGATCATAGAGAAAATTTTCATCTGCCTGTAAGCAAAATCTTTTCCCAGACAGATTCTTGGACCTCCCTGTTCAGCAAATTCATTGAACTGATTAGTTTGTCTTAGATAGTAGGGTCTCAAATCAGTAAGAAGGCTAGTTCAGTTATTTGCATCATCGGTCTTCACCTGGAAGGCGGTGAAGATGAAAGGGCTTTTCGGCTCGAAATGGCCATTTTCATTGAGCCATCTCTCTGGCCGGAATTCTTCTGCATCATTGCCCCATAAATCTTTCATCCTGCCCATTGCGTAAGGCGCATATGCAACCACATCCCCCTTTTTCACACTGAAACCATCAGGCAGCGTGTCATCGGAAAAAACACTCTTCCCATCCTGTGACACCACCAACAAGTGCGTACTTCTTTCAAACTTGGGGCACAACCATAATATAATATCAAACTTTTACTTACCAAAGGAACTGCGGGATAGAGTCTGAGTGTCTCAGACAAAGCTGCGTGGAGATAATGCATTTTGTCAAGGGTTTCTTCAGTTACTTTGGCTGCAAGTTCCTCAATGCTTGAATTACTACTCACTTGGGTTGCCTGTGTTATTTCCTTTGCAATCTTTTCCTGTATATCAGGATGCTTACAAAGCAAGTAAAAAAACCAAGAAATAGTGGTAGCCGTGGTGTCTTTGCCAGCAATTACAAAATTCAGAACTATGTCCCTTAAGTATTTTGGATCAGTCTCTCTCAGCTCCAAGAACCTTGACAGAATGTCTTCTTTCTTCCCCTGTAATACTTGATTTGTTACACAAATATTACCAATTTTAAACTAAAACCCAGATGGTATGAGATGTTATTAAACTTACAGGTTTTATATCATTGTGTGGATTATTAAGTTGCTCCATTTTGCTTTTAATTAATTTGTATACAAATTCATCAATCACTTTGATGTTCTTTCTCAATTCAGCCTCTGATCCAATGTTCAGGAACCGCTTTATTTTCCAAAAGAAATCAGCATATCGAAAAGAAGTAATTGCATTTGCTTTGTCAAAAGCCTTAGTGAATCGAGCACCTTCTTCATAAGTTCCAGATAAACCATCTAAATCTATACCCAATATGACTTTAAACACAGAGTCTAAAGTTGCTTTCATGAAAAAGTCCTGCAAATTAACCCATAATTATTACCTATTCTAGTAATGTAAAAACTGATTTATCATTATCAAGAAACTCATACTTGCATGTCTACAGATGGGTTCGATGCTGAAGCTTTAGATACTATTCCAGCAAGCTTTACAGCAGTGGCTCTAAAGACCACACTGCTAAAGTCTCTGAGTATCTTAGTGGAGAATTCATAGCTGGATACTTTCCTTTGCTGTTTCCACTTCTGTCCGTCGACGACGAAGATCCCACCTCCCAGTAGGTCTGTCAAAACGTTATATTGGAAAAATCCCTGCAGCTTCCATGGATGCGATAGAATTATTACAGTATATAACTGGAAATGCAGTAAGAATTAGAAGACAATTTGGAGTACCTTGCCATAGTTTGGAAAGTTTGTTTTGAGGATGTGTTCAACAACAGCAGGATCAGCAGTGAAAATCTCACTAGAGGAGAAAGAAGGCAATCTGTAAGTTCTATATTTGCGACAAAGGTCAGTTATGAAATCAAAGAGCTCGTTATAATGGAGTATCTTGGCCAGATGAGTGCTGCCAATTGGGTGATACTTTTTAGTCTTCCGAGACCATTTTGTGACATGGAATCTGAGGATGAAGATAGCAGATATTAGAGCTAAAGCTACTGCTATGAGAGGGATGAAGGAAGAGGAAAATTCCTGTAGGTCGATCATGCTCAAGAGTAAACAAATTACAGGGCAGAGCAGGAGTGAAATTGTTGTAGCTGAAGTGCCAAAGAGCCAGCCAAGATTATTATAGAGCAGAAAGAACCTGTACAATTCATTGTGGCTTGTGATTTCCGGACTTTCAGGTTTTTTTATGGCCAAAGGACTATGTCCCACCCATAGTTTGAGGCCGGGACAAAGTCCCACCCGCAAGGTTTCAAATGTCCAGTCTCCCACCCCTAAGTCAAATTTAATATTAAAAATAATAGTGTACAGTAATTATGCAGAGGTATTTTTATCTTTTTAATA
>JAJEJH010001579.1:0-21757 GCA_026122585.1 Anacardium occidentale
AACAAGACACATAGCCGTGTGCTTGCATGAGCACGACCGTGTGCCCTTTGTTTTCCAGGAGCATGCCCATGTGCATGCTGTATGCACGGCCAAAAATACAGACGCACGCCCGTGTGTCCTGAGGGACACAACCGTGTGCAAGCTTATTCAGTGAATTACGCCCAAATTTTCAGAAGTGAGCACGACCGACTGCACGGCCAGCGCACGACCTCGTGCGTCTGGGCACACACCTGTGTGCCTTTGCCATGCATGATCGTGTGTGACTCCAGCATGCCCGTGTGTCTTGTTCACACGCCCATGCATCAGTGACTTTCCAGAAAAATACATTAAAATGAGTAATTAAGCATAGGAAACCAATTTTAAAGGCTAATCTCTAAGGCTTCGTACCGGATGGCTCAAACTGAACTCCAGGAGTTAAAGAAACAGCTTCAGGAGTTGACAGACAAAAGATTTATCAGGCCCAGTTGTTCACCTTGGGGAGCTCCGATTTTGTTTGTTAAGAAGAAAGATAAGTCGATGAGGATGTGTATCGACTACAGGAAGCTGAACAGAGTCATAGTGAAGAACAAATACCCCCCGCCATGGATTGACGACCTCTTTGATCAATTGAGAGGTGCAGCAATATTTTCAAAGATTGATTTGAGATTTGGCTACTATCAGGTCAGAGTGATAGATAGAGATGTCCCCAAGACAGCTTTCAGGACCAAATATGGGCATTATGAGTTCGTGATAATACCTTTTGGATTGACTAATGCCCCAACGATCTTTATGGGTCTGATGAACCGAGTGTTTCATGATTGTTTGGACCGGTTCATAGTGGTGTTCGTTGATGACATTCTGGTGTACTCTAGAAGTGTGGTAGAGCATGAAGAGCATCTCAGATATGTACTTCAGAGGTTGAGAGACAAACAGCTGTATGCCAAGTTCTCCAAGTGTGAGTTCTGGCTCGACAGAGTAGCATTTCTAGGTCATGTGGTTTCAACAGACGGTATTTCAGTGGACCTAGTAAAGTGGAAGCTATTTTGAGTTAGCCAAGGCCGAAGACAGTAAAAGAAGTCAGAAGCTTCCTTGGGTTGGCAGGCTACTACAGAAGGTTCATTGAGGGATTCTCAAGCCTAGTAAGACCTCTCACTACCTTGACTAGGAAAAAGGTTCCATTTGTGTGGACAGAGGAGTGTGAGATGTGATTTTAGGAGCTCAAGCAGCGATTTACCAGCACTCTAGTTTTGGCACTGCCTCAGGAGGGGGTAGAGTTTGATATTTATACAGATACGTCCTATTAGGGGATCGGGGCAGTTTTGATGTAGAATAGTAGGGTCATTGCCTATGCCTTTAGACAATTGAGAGATTATGAGTTGAGATACCCTACACACGACTTGGAGTTAGCTGCAGTCGTGTTTGCCTTGAAGATTTGGAGACATTATCTCTATGGGGTCAAGTGCAACATCTATTCAGACCATAAAAGTCTGAAGTATTTCTTCACCTAGAAAAAGCTCAATATGAGACAAAGGAGATGACTAAAGTTGGTGAAAGACTATGACTGTGACATCAGATATCACCTAGGGAGAGCCAATGTAGTGGCTGATGCGTTGAGTAGATGTGTGGCCTTATCCAGTCTTTCAGTTTAGATTGAGATTGTGACTGTAGGTTTCTCCAGACTGTAGATCAGATCTTCCCTGTTTGATGAGATCAGAGAGTGTCAGATGTCAAATGAGTGGACTCAGAGTATGCTTCAGAGGATGTCAGAGAGAGCAGTGCCAGATTTTGAGTTCAGAGATAGGATCTTGAGGTTCAGAGATAGAGTTTGTGTGTCACAGAGTTCAGAGTTGAGACAAAAGATTTTGTCAAAGGCGTACAGTATGGTGTATTCAACACACAGTACAGTGTATTCAACGCACCCATGCAGTACAAAGATGTATCAAGATCTCAAGAAGAGTTTCTGGTGGTCAGGAATGAAGAATGACATAGTAGACTTCGTCTTCAGATGTTTGATATGTCAGCAAGTTAAGGCAGAGCACTAGAGACCCTCAGGATTACTTCATCCCTTAAGTATTCATGAGTGGAAGTGGGAAGACATGTCGATGGACTTCATTTCTGGTCTTCCTAGAGTCTAGAGAGGATTTGATGGCATATGGGTGATAGTAGATAGACTCAGTAAATCAACTTATTTCCTGTCAGTTAGACAGGACATGTCTACAGATCAGTTGACACACTTATATATCAGAGAGGTAGTCAGACTCCATAGTGTTCCCAGGACGATAGTGTCAGACAGAGACTCCAGATTCTTGTCAGCTTTCTGGAGAGCATTGTAGAGAGCCTTGAGAACCAGGCTGCAGTTCAGCTCAGCATATCACCCTCAGACAGATGACTAGACTGAAAGGGTGAATCAGATTCTGGAAGACTTATTGAGAGCTTGTTGTATGGACTTCTAGACCGATTGGGTAGAGTTGATTCCTCTTATAGAGTTTGCATATAATAACAGCTACCAGACAACCATCCAGATGGCTCAATTTGAGGCGTTATATGGTCAGAAGTGTAGATCTCCTCTTCATTAGGATGAGGTTAGAGAGAGAGATTCTCTGGAGACAGTTGTGGGTCTAGAGATAGTTCAAGGGATGATTGAGCAGATCAAGATTATCAGGCAGAGAATGAGACAGGCCCAGGATTGACAGAAGAGCTATGCTGATTTAAGGCACAGAGAGATTGAGTTTTCATTGGGCGACAAAATTTTTCTGAGAATTACACCCTATAGGCAAGTTCTAAGATTTGGCAAGAAAGGGAAGTTGACCCCTAGATTCATTGGTCCCTACGAGATACTTGAGAGAGTGGGGACAGTTGCCTACAGACTTACGCTGCCAGCCAGTATGGATAAAATCCATAACGTCTTACATGTGTCTTAGTTGAGGAAGTATGTGAGAGATCCTTCTCATGTGCTTCAATTTTCAGATGTGGATCTTGCAGAAGATTTAAGTTACCAAGAGCTACCAGTTCAGATCCTAGATTATAAAGTCAAAGTTCTCAGGAATAAAGAAATTCCCCTTGTGGAGGTCTTATGACGCAGCCAGAGAGTGAAGGAAGCCACTTAGGAGGTAGAGTCTGAGATCAGGGATAGGTTCCCAGAGTTATTCAGGTAAATTTTGAGATAGAAATTTTTATAAGAAGGGAGAAAATGTAGCATCTCAGATTCAAAATAACCCTTAAGGGTAGAGTTTTAGGGTTAGAAATAAAATTCAGAGATAGATTGGGAGTCTAGAAGAGTTTAGGGGTGAGATGGTAAGTTTTCAAAGCTTGTGTAGCCTTCGTATGATTCCTTTAGGGAGGTTTTGATCATGCGAAACACGAAAAATGAGTAATCTTCATTTTCCCATGTGCACGCCGTTGCATATTGCCTTGCACGCCCATGCAAGTTACCTAGAAGAGAGAGACGAGAGATTTAAGTTTTATTTCTCACCCATTTTCCCGTTTCAACCAATTCTTCTCTTGTTTCAGTTCCTCCCAACCTTAGAGAAGAAATTCAGCTTCTAGTAGCTCCCGATCCAACTAGAGAGCCAAAAGAATAGCTTGAGAGAAAGGTTTCCAACGGCTATGGCGAGAGGTAAGTGTTCGCTTACTTCTCCTTGTGTTTCCCAGCTTGCTTTGATGAATTGTGATGCTTGGATGAGTTCCTTGCATGTTGATGAGCTTTGTGCATGCTTACATGATGATGATTGTTGCATGAGATGATGAATTTTCCACCCTTGAACCATGCATACTTGTTTGTGTGTGTTTAGTGAGATAAAGGAGATGCTTCCATGGTGAAATCCGTGATAGATGATGCATGTTGAGATGAATGCTTGTAATGTGTTTATTGAAGTGCTGGGAATGTATGTTAGCAGTTGATTTGAGATTGATTGAGAAATGGTATGAGATTTGTGCAATTTCCAAGCATGTGTTCTTGTTGGAGAACAAGACACACGGTCGTGTGCTTGCATGAGCACGACCGTGTGACCCTTGTTTTCCAGGAGCACGCCCGTGTGCACAGTCAGAAATACAGACGTACGCCCGTGTGTCCTGAGGGACATAGCCGTGTGTAAGCTTATTTAGTGATTTGCGCCCAAATTTCAAGAAGTGAGCACGACCGGCTGCACGGCCAGTGCATGACCCCGTGCATCTGGGCATATGCCCGTGTGCTTTTGCCATGCACTACCGTGTGTGACTCCAACACACCCGTGTGTCTTGCTCACATGTCTGTGCCCAATTTTAATGGCTAACAAGCCCCAGATAAACACAAAATCAGACAGTAAAGGCTGCATGAGCATTTCATAGCATGACATGTAGCATGAGAGGATCAAAGGATCTGAATTCAACAGTATTCAGCATTCAGAACCTAATATACGGGTTAGGGATTTGGGTGAACTCGAGGAGGCATCTGTGAGATTCAGCCTTCTGACACTAGTCAGATCGTTCAGCATTTCAGATTCAGCTTTCTAGTCAGTAGCTAGACTTTCAGCCCATATGGCCAAGATACCGAATCCCAGTGTTCATCAGCTTGATCAGCACAGTAGGTACTTTCAGGTACATACAGATCTTTTAGATGTATGCATCCACAGTTATTTTCAGTTAGCATGACATGACATTTACATCATGACATGATTAATAAAGTAATCAGATAATCAGTAAAGTAGTTTCCAGATTCCAACAAGCGACTAGATGTATGACATTGTATATTGCTTGCTTGGGTTGAGGGAAGTAAGGAATGCTTACTGGGTGATCTTTATCACTCATCCCCCTCATTCTTCCTTCCTTTTCAGGTGTGCGTGCTATTGGCGAGGAGCGGGTGGACTAAGGCTAGCAAAAGAGGGCCCCACACCATAATTTTCAGTATGTATATTTCCAATTTTGGACCTGATGGGTCATATTGTAAATGTTTCACTTACTCAGATGTAAAAACAGTACACAGAACAACATGTATATATGATAAAGACCAGTTTGGGCCCATTATATAGTTTAATGCATTTCAGATTTCAGCTTCCGCATGCGTATGTAATCAGTAGCAGTAGGTTTTCTTTTCATAGGATTCTCGTCCCGTGTACCCGTATTTTCAGATTATTAATAAAAGAACCTCAGTATTCAACAGCAGAGGTACACGTGGCAGCATGTCCTACAATTATTCTAAGAAGCAATTGGATTAATTAGGATGAATCAAATTTATGTTTTAGATGTATGATTCTGAATCTCAAGTTATGTTTGGATTCAACGTAATTTGGAGTCTAGATTGATCTAAATCTTAAGGGAACAATGTAATACATCTTAGATGTGACTTGTCAAATTTGTTCAAATAAGGTTGACAGTGAAATCAAGGGTTAAACTTGATGCACGACCGTGTGTCTTACACACACGTATTTATATGGTTGTCAGGTTCATGTTTATCATATTGGCTTTTGGTTAAGTCCTGATCTAATAAAGATTGTAGGTAAACATGTAGGCACACACCTATATGTGTTGGGGACACTTATGTGTGGTAGACAAATAACTGTGTCTTTAACGATTGACAACTAGCATTGATCTTTATCTGTTGATATATGTGTTGATCACATATAATATAAGATGCACAATTTTATATACTACTTATGCTCATATGTTTGCCCTTATATAAAGCAATAAGTTCTCTCATTTTTGATTGACTTGCCAGTTTTTCTAGATAGAGTTTTTCCTCTATTTTGGGTTGCTATCTATATTCTTCCATCTCTTCCTTATCCAAAGTCGTGTGTCATCATTTTGGTAGAGTTCATGATGCACAGTAGTCTTTTAGTTCATGCTTTGTATGGATCACCATAAATACGACCTCAGGAGGGTTGGATAATGTCTTTAGGTAAAGATCTTTGTCACAAAAGGACAACAAGAGTCATCACACATAAGGTATGTCGTTAAAACCTTATATGATTTACTTTATACAATTTATGATTATGAAAGTATTTTGGGATGAGATTGATTTATGTATATATGTTTTATGTTTATTGTATGCATATTGATTAATGTATGAGCTTGGAAGAAAATTTTTGTTATCAATTATACTATGCTCATGATTGTACATGCACCCTTCAATCCCGACAACATTAAAACACATTAAATGTGTTTGAGACAATGAAAAGGGAAAAAGTTAAGCTTAGTGAGTATGTTTGAAGGCGTTTTAACAAAGAAAACATGTGCATGTTTAATGTTCATTTTTGGTTGGGACTTGGTGGTTTGGGTGCAATTATTAATTTTTACTTGCTTGTTGGATGCATTAGTAATATGGTAAAGTAAATGATGTTATGAGAAAATTTTTAAGGCCAAGGGACATATTCCCACCTATGTATTTCGTAAAGACAAAATTACACTTCCTAATTTTTAAAATTCAAACATTTATTTATTGATTAAAGTCAACGATTAAATTTAATGGTTAACGACTAAATATTAATGGTTAGAAGGATATTTTTATTTTTTTGATAAAAAAATTTTAAAAATAATAAAATAAATTTTATAAATATAATAAAATTATTTTTATAAATTATTAAAAAATTTAAAATTTTTTTAAATATAAAAATAAAAAATAAAAAAATAAAAAAGTAGCCACAATAGCCATTGATAATCAAAGTGGAAGGCTAGAAACGATCTTTTGGTTTTATTTTCTATTTTTTAATTCAATTTTTTACATTTTTTAAATATTAAATTATATTTTCATTGTATTTATTTTTTTATAAGGGCAATTAATTATTTTATTAAAAAATCTAAAAAAATTTGAATGAAAAATAGTCTATAGATAGGTGTTTTAGTTTTTAAAAGTTAACAGGTGGAATTTGTCGTTTAAGAAAACCTTGGGTGGGAACAAGTCCTTTGGCCAATTTTTTTTAATTTCGGGATGTGTTTGAAATAGGAAGAAGAAGTGAAGAGGAAGATAAGAAAAGACTATGGTTTTGTTTGGAAAGAAGTTAAAGGGTTTTGGGGTAAAATGATGTTTGTGTATTTTCGGGTAATATTGTATAGGTGGAAAGGCTAGCCGATATATTGTTTTGTAAAGACAAATTTTACTTTCTAACTTTTAAAACTTTAAATATTCATCTGTTAAATAAAGTTAACAGTTAAATTTAATAATCAATAGTTAAATATTAATAGTTAGAGGGGTATTTTCATATTTTTAGTGAAAAAATTAAAAATAATAACATAAATTTATAAAAATAATAAATATTAAAATAAATTATAAAAATATTTAAAAATTTTTAACAAATTAAAAAAAACAGTCACCACGTCAGCAGCGTTATTGATGACGATGACCATTGATAATCAAATTAGAAAATCGAAATAATCTCTTGGTTTACAAGAGGCTAGATCTAACTTCTTTCACCAAATGGGGTGGCCAATTAGGAGATCATTTTCGGCCTTCTACTTGACTTCAGCAACGATCTTCATTGGCAATAGTGATTGTTTTTTTTATTTTTAATATTTTTTGAAAATTTTAATTTTTATTTAAATATTAAATTATATTTTTAATATATTTATTTTTTATGATGAGGGTAATTTAGTCATTTTTAAAAATGTTAAAAAAAATGTATGAAAAATAATGAAGAGTGAATGTTAGAGTTTTTATAGTTAGAGGGTAGCCTTGTCATTTTAGAAAACCTTGGGTGGAACTAGTGATTTGGCAGGTGGAAATTTGGTACATTAAATTTCGGGTGGTACTTATTCCTTATGCCCAAAAATAATTGGCCAAATACCTTATTCCCACCCAAGATTTCTTTAATCACTGGTCACCCAAAAAGTTTTAAGAAATCAAATACCCACCCTTGACTAAAGTCAAGGGGTATTTTTATTTTTTAAATAAAAATAATAAAATTAATTTTATAAAATATATAAAATAATATTAATATAAACTTAAAATAATAATAAAAAATTAAAAATTAATTAAAAATTTTTAAAAATAAAATAAAAATTTTTAAAAGTGGCGGTAATGTCAAAGATGGTTGTGACTATCATTAGTTTAATCAAATGACTGAAAATGACTATTTAATTTTGACCATCTCGATGGAAGATGTTACTAGATCTGACTACTAAAGAAATCCCATAAAAGCCACAATTGTAGAATTTACACCTTCCTAATTTGGATTTGTTCACGTATGTAAACAAATCCCAAATATAATCCAAGTAATAAATGCCCAAGTTTACTTTGGATCTTGACTCCAATATGATCCCCATGCCTTATCAACCATTGCTGCTCCTGAAAAAATACCACATTAAAATTACCTTCTAGGGAGGTTTGTTTGATATCCAAAACTGCTTAGCAACAGTTAGATAGGTGAGGAATGTTAGGGTGAACCATAAAAGTTTGGGTAGAGTCAGATCGAAACATTGGTTAGTTAAGCATCATGTGGTAAGAGGAATAGTTATGAACCCTATAAACCACCCTTGGCCATCTAGTTTCAGCCACCTCAATGGCAGAGTTGGCAAAAATTTTGGTGGAGATAGCCAAACCTGATAGCCTTGGTCGTACAGAATGGTAAAAAATAGTCGGTTTTAAACATATCGATAGTTTTTTACTTTCTCTAATTGTAGAGGCAATTAGATCTTTGTCCACATATTCGACTATCTCTGCTATCGATATCATCGAGTAGTAGTTTTCAATTACCTAGTTAGGTTAACAGTGACTATCACTGTTATTGACGCTATCAACGATAGTAACCCATTTTAAAAAAAAATTATTTTATTTTTATATTTTTTAAAAATTTTCATTAATTTTTTAATTTATTATTATTATTTTATGTTAAATTTTATTTTGATATTAATATTATTTATTTTATGGAGGATATTTTGGTCATTTCAAATAGTTAGGGTATTTGGCTTTTTAAAACTTTTTTGGTGGAAATTGATATTCAAGGAAAATAGCTTGGCCAAAATAATTTTAGAAGGTCGTCGCTTACATTGCTATTGCGTGGTGGATTCTCTCCGTGTTAAACAATTGTAGTAATTAATTAATAATAAATATTTATTTGAAGATTGCTTTCACTGGACTTCGGTTTCACCGTTATACTGCTTTTCTTTCTCCTCGCGTTTGGATCTCGACTACAGCTCTGTTCTCTTTCTGGGTACTCAAGAACTCCGTTAATTTTTTAGTTTGTATACTTTTATTAAATCGATCGCACAAATTCCCGATTATTATTTTGCTGTGTCTTTTTTTTTTTGTTTTTGCAGAATTTTGAAGATGGCCAAAAGTTCTTTTAAGCTAGAGCACCCCCTTGGTCAGTATACATATATTTTTGATATTTTAAAAATTTTGTTTATGGGTTTGTCATCAAAATTTTGTTTTGCTTTCTAATGTGTTCCGAGGGGAACGGAATTTGATTATCAGGAACCCTAACTTCGAAATTGTGGGTTAGTTTATTGGAAGGCTTGAATATGTTAAATCTAATTAATTTTGTGTTGGTATCGGTTTTTCTTTTGTATCTTTATCAATAAGTTGATTATGCAAATTGGGTCTGTTTGAAATAACTTGCTTAAGTTGGATTAAGTTATTTATTAATGGCTTGTATTTATATATATTTATCAGAGGGTAGTCAGAAAACATTCTTTATCTTGTTTGGTTCTGCAAGATGGTTTCGATCATCGGCTTAGTTAATTGACAATTAAATGTTTTTTCTAAGTAATAACCATTAATGGATATTAAGTAGGTTATACACCCCTATCATTCCTTCTTCAAATTTAAACCAAATTGATAAAATAAAGCATGCAAATGGGAATTGTCTTTCGTTGTCTGTGTTAAAGTGGTCTTACTTGCCAGAAAGGAGGCAGGCTGAAGCTGCTCGAATCAGGGACAAGTATCCAGACAGAATTCCAGTATGAATGATCCACACTCTTTGTTTTTATGCATGTTTCTTCTTTTATTAATGCAGAGTATATGATTGTGGAATAGGTGATTGTGGAGAGGGCTGAAAAGAGTGATGTACCTGATATTGACAAGAAGAAGTAAGTTATTTTAACCTGACATCTTAATTTACCTTGGGTGATTAGGATATATGGCTTGTGCAACATGCATTTGACAAAAAAACTTCTATGATTCTTATGACTGTTTGTTGATTTGTATGAGTTCTTTGTATATTGTCTGTTCATGCTATGATTATTTGTTGTTGAGTGTTTTTGGTCTCCTGGATGCTAAATTTTATGCTTTTGTGTTTTTGTTTTGGTTGTTGAAACCAGTTTGCTCTTTGTGATATTGCAGATATTTGGTTCCTGCTGATCTGACTGTTGGCCAGTTTGTGTATGTGGTGAGAAAGCGGATCAAGCTCAATCCTGAGAAAGCCATCTTCATTTTTGTCAAAAACATTCTGCCACCAACCGGTGAGATACAACCTCATTATAGTGTACCATCCAATCAAAATCATATTAGTTTTTTGATATGGAGTATTATCTTTCTTGTTGCAGCTGCATTGATGTCTGCCATATATGAAGAACATAAGGATGAAGATGGGTTCCTTTATATGACCTACAGTGGTGAGAACACATTTGGAATCTTGTGAGTATGATCAACTTACTTCGATGTGAATAAGGGCTTGCAAAAATTTAGGAGAAAAAGGAGTTTGCAGAGTTCAGTTAAGTTGTAAATACTCTCGTGCTCCATTAGATTGATGTTTTCTTTTAAGGCACTTTGGGTGACATCTTTTATAGAATTTGGATAATAAATATTTATAGTAATATAATACTGTGTTGGAAGTCAGATGAAAGATTGCTTAGATACTGCACTATTTCATTTCTATAACTATGCTGAATGCGTATCAGCAAGTATAAGAATGATTGTTCAGCTATTTGCAGCTTGCACTAGATGGCACTGGTGATTGAGAATATATGCTAATTTGAGACGTGGATGTGATTAAGATATCCTATGAATGGTGCTTTTCCTGTCGACCCAAGTATCCCTAAAGAATTTACCTCCTGGGAAATATGCTCTTCTCCGGTATTTTGTGACGCAGCTTTATGTTCTTTACTGAGTATATTCGGGTAAGGATGTAACTTCAAATGAGACACTAATTATAATGCCACTAATTATATGTACATAGTATTTCAGGCACCTTCTTTTAAACAATCGTAATCCAAGGGGTTGAAATCAAAACAAAGCTTCTTAGAAAAAGAATTTAATTATTAATTTAATTTTTTTTTCCGGCACCGGGTTTTTTTTTTAATCGATTTGATTCCCAATGGAGTTATGCTCATAGCCTTTTGGGCACCAACCACAGCAGCCACTCTGGCCTTGCCTACCGCCTTCACCTGTGACATCTTCTTCTGGCCAATGCTGCTGCCGCCGCGAGCTTATCATGATCCCCCTTTGCAGGTCCTAACCTGTCTCGGTCTCTTTTCCGCTGTTGAGCCCATCTTGGTGCCTTGCCTTGCTTCCCATGGCTGCTGGCAGATGATTACAGGAATAAAAAGTTAAATCGGCTTTCCACCCTAACTACGATGATCACAATTTTCTTTTCTAGGTGAGTTTGTTTTTTGCGTGTTGTCCACTTTGTCGGTGGAAAAACTTTAAAAAGTAATTAAAAAATATTAAAAATTTAACTAACACAAAATTTATACATGAAAAGGATTTACAAAATTGAAATATTTATGTAGTTAAATTTAGAAATTATTCCTTCCCTTCACTCAACAAAACACTTTTCCTCATTCTTGTTGGCTTCCTCTTCCTCCTCTAACTCATCAGCATTTAAATTCTTATTTTTGTCAAATGTAGTGACGGTTGTGAGGAATTTGACGAAGAAATTGGTAAATTTTGGTTTGGAGGGAGATAAGTTATTGAACGGTGGGTGTATGGCAACGGTGGAGGGACCATAGGAGAGAGTATATATGGTGGTCTTGACAGTGGTTTTCTCGTCGATGGTAAAGAGGGCTTTAGGCAAGTAGATATGGAGTTTCAGGGATTTACTATAAATCCTTCAAAATTTGAAGTTTTTTTGATAACCTTGTGGAGGGACATCCATGGATGAATGGATGAGCAACAACTTGGAAACTTCGGAGAGATTATAAGGAGGTGGCACAGGGGAAGGAGGAGGATCGATTGCACAGTGCTTTCATTTTTTGATGCAAATATAAATATGAATGCAAATAACTTGTCGCTGCTTGATTTATTTGTGTTAATCTCCTTGGTGCATTGCTGAGATACGCTTTGTTTGGGCTATATGAATTTGGCCAATACATTAAACTTTGATTAAACTACTAATATATAAACAAACCTTAAATTCATTTTCAATGTGTAAAATCTTGCATATTCACCTTGCGTACCAAGAGAAATTGCACGTACTCATTTTTTGGTGACATTTCCAACAATTTTAGTCAATTATCAGGAATCAAAATCGGCAAAAAGATTTCTATAGCATTCTTTATGTTTCATAGCTTATAATGTTTATATTTAGCCATTTTAAATAGATTTATTAGGTTTTAGATACTGATTTTCTAATTTATTATTATTATTTTTTAAATAAATAACTTGAATCATTTATAGTTTTCATCAAATCTTTCAATAGTTTTGTCTTAGAATAGGTCTAGAATCAATATTGATGAAATTGAGTGTGAAAATGAGAGATTTTGGGTGATTTTGGTCACTATGTGTGATTCGTATTCACTATATGAGTCATATATTTGTTAAAATTTTGGGTTATTGATTGTTTCTATTTAGAAGAGTAATTGATATTTCCAATTTAAGGTATTTTAACATGTATTTGTTAAAATTTTGGTTCATTTTTTCAATAAAGAATGAAGCATGCATATATAATATGAAAATTAATTGATTTTTTTTTTTAGTGTAAAATTGCACTAGTCATAAATGAAAACATGAAGCAACGTTCGAGTATTTGAGATTTTCATTAGAGCACCACTTTAAGGCATAAGTGCCCACCCGTGGGCATTGAGATGCGATAACCAATATTTGAGCTACATTGACCAAGGCAAAAAATCTTTTCAAAACAACATGTTTTGAAAATTTATTCATTTAAAGAAGTCTTGGTTTATTGGAATGTTAGCACAATCCATTATACTACGTGAGCTAGTAAAGGTAAACTCTGGTGGGGAGTTGTTGTTTAAAGTGAATAGGGTGGATGTTTACAAATACATATTTTGATAATGAGATGTCCTTGATGTATGATGATGTCATGAGTTTCTAAGAAGAGCCATGAAGGGAGGAAAACATCGATATTGTATTTATTGTCTTCATGTTGGTTTATTAGGAGCTGATAATAGAAAGATGATTAGCAAGGACATACTTTAGTTGGTGGATCACCTAGACAAATTTAATTTCTACCTATGAGGGCTACATGTGTGGGAAATGACTTACAAATCCATTTGTCATTTTAGTGATCAACAATATTAGGAGTTGGAGCTGATAAATAGGAAGACTCCTTAGACAATCTTATAGTTTAATAGAGTTTTCGCTAGCTTATAGGTAAGTGTGTCTTTTATTCCTGTTAATGATTATTTTTTTAATAAGACGCTAATAATTTTTTAATAACACTTTTTAGGTTCATTATTGCAGTATTAGATATATGAGACACTCAACATACAAGATATATAACACCTATAAGTATGTCTTAAGGGTAATTTCATTTTTTCATGCTTGTTAAGATTAATATTAAATGTGACATAAGTTAAGAACGTGGTTCAGTATAGAAAATGAGTTTTTATGCTAATGAACGACTATATATGAAGGGTGCACACTTGTTCATACGACACAATAAATGATAAGTAAATAATGTACCATGTATACACTTTTAATAGGATGCACGACTGTGCATGATGCGTATCTCCCATAGATGATAAGTAAATAATGAATTTTATATAAGGCATGTTATTACACGATATCATACATGTAGGAGTCCCTGCTATATATTACTATACATACTACTAGTGTTTTTTATTATTATATTTAGCATACAAAATATCTTTAGTATATAGCGAGAATCCTTACAAAACTGCTGCTTATCTTAAAACATGCATTACATGGAAGCTTTAAATAAAATAATTATAATGGTGGAATAAAACCCACTGTACAATATCCTGTAGAAAACTCATACTATATGACTATATTTAATAATATCATAAGCATATATGATATTGTATATCCCATGCATAAGTACTACAAAGCATATGAGCCAATATGGTATCTATTGAAAACTTACTATATACATATACATATATACAAAACTGAAAACTTCAATGAAGATCTGCTTAAGTTGTATCCCACTCTTTAACTAATTTTGTGCTTTAGCTCAACTCTCTTGAAAGTACCGACCTATAAGAAAGAAAATTGAGAAGGATGAATGACAAGTCACTTAGTAAGTATCTCCTATCTCTACCCTTAAGTAAGTTTTATTTTGATCTATCATTGTGACTGGTTACAAGGCTCTAAGCTTTCTTTCTATAAATTCTTTGGTTTACTTATATCTTTAGCCTGATAGACTTTGTTTAGTCTATTACTAGCCTAACTGCTTATCTGAATTTGTTAACTAAATCTCATAAGCTATTTCCTCTTCTCTAACTTATCTCACTGCTCAAATTCTGCTTTATACCATGTCATAAATACATATATGGATACATGTATACAATACATAACGAAAAAGAGTTTGGGCTAATGCAACTTAGTGCATTCAACTTTCTTTCTGATATTTATTATCTTTTTCTTTTTAATTAATATTTGGGATCTATAATATTCTTGAGTTCTCTACAGGTCTTGGCTAAACTCTTTTATATTTCTGCTTATGATATATATCGTGCAACTATTCTATGTTATTTACTATTTGTTATTTATAGCTTAACTCAATTGTTATCATGCTATTTTTGTTTTGATTCATGCAATGCTATGTTATATCATGGTATAAAGTAGCTAAAAACATATATTTGCCCTTGGATCTGTTTATTGAAAATCTTTATTGAAAATATTATTTAGATCTGGAGATCCTAAAATACTGTAATACTGAATAAAACTTAACTAAAATATCTTTGTATTTTTTAAGATGGTTGTTGTATTGATCAAGTTGATGAACATAAAGATTTGATATCTTGGTCATGTGAGCTAAACCAGACTAGCGATATGCTAGTAAGTTGAAAATATCCTACCATACTAGTCTTTATACTAGTAAGCTAAAATCTAACTATATCGATCGTGATCAGTAAGCAAAAATCTCATATATGTTCCCTCATATTCACCTTTAATAACTATCTTGGATATTAGGCTTTATGATGAAAGATTCTGTATTAGATCACTTGATCCATTTCTAACAACACTAGTTTGACATGTCATGTTATGTAATACTTATTATGTATGATATCTTATTAGTGCTTCTTTGCTAATTATGTTCTATATAATTGTACAACTTTGATAGTTTTATTTTGCGTATTTCTTACTGAAATTCCTATTTCCATAACTTATTAAGCTTATTAATAAGTTCTGTGTAAGTTATTCTGTGTTCTGTTGTAAATCTACTAGTTTTTTTGTTCTGCAAACTTCTTAATAGTTTATATTTCTATTTCTGTTTCCATTCCTATTTCCTGAGTGTAATTTATTGATTACTTATACTGATTCTAGACTACTGTTGAGTTTCTCTTACTTATGTGAGCTAGGTATACTAATTCTAGAAAAAATATAGTTTTCTTTCTTTTGTTCTATTATTAATTTGTTTATTTTACTTTTTTACTAGAGTTTTCTATTTAATCTATTATTTTCACTAGGTGCATGGGCATGAACGTGGTCATGTGTAAAGTCGTGCTAACTTCTGAAATTTTCTCACTAAATTATAGCTTGCTGCATGCCTATGTGTTAGTTATGCATCATAGGACATATGGTCATGCATGAAAATGCATGGTCATGTTCCTTACTTGCATAGGTATGCAAGTTTAACACATATAAGACCATGACCCTTACAGACACAATCATGCAAAATTAGAAAAATGCACACAATCGTGACCATAAGTCACGTGGTTGTGTGTTCAAAGGTACTACTACATTGACCTTAGTTATGCATACATTACACGACCGTATCCATGTAGAGAAACACGACAACATGAGTGTGCACGATGAGCGTATGGTTGTGCATCACATGCTACTTCTACAACTCTACCTTTAGAGATTGTATGACTCTGTCCAAACTCAAATCCAATCTCAGCCTATCTCTAATTAAGCTTATTCTAGCATATATACATGCAAAAACATGTTTCTATCTCAAACCTTCATTATCTTATAACACTTAATCTCAGCTAAACATGCTTTTGAAATCTTAAAACATGCTAATACATATATATCTACACTAAGCATGCGTTTACCTCCAAAATCTCATCTAACTCATCATCATTATCTTAAAATCAAGCTTATTAAATTGAAAACATGTTGTTATCACTAATTAGACTCATCTAGAAAGATACATGCTATGGAAATAAGAGAGAGGTAAGGAAATAATTATCTGGAATTGTCAAGATCTTCTATCTCTCTAATTTTAGTTGAATCTTAGCGATATTTACTCTCTCTATTTGGTTTCTCCTTGATCTTTAATTTGGTTAGGGTTAGCTAAAAGAAGAAGAAGAGAAATAGGGAAGTTGGCTAAAAAATACAATCTTTTAGTTTATGTAGTTGCGTGACTCGAAAGAGATACACAATCGTGTGCCATTGAGGTACATAGTCATGCTCCACAATTTAAAGGACGTATGGGCATGTGTCTAAAGGATGTACAATCCTGATCCAAGCACAGACCATATAAAGCTTCTAAATAACTATTCTACCCTTTCAACTCTTCCTAAATCTAGTTCTAACTATAAAAGTCTCTCTTTTAACCTTGATCCATGACCTCAAAAGACCATCTAACCTTAGGATATTACAATATATTACCCCATATTTTTAGAAAACATGGTTATCTATAATTTGAGTTGAGAGAGAATTTTGGTTGTATAGAGTATCTTCGATGGTATAGGGTATTTTTTAGTGAAGAAAAAAAAGAGAGACCAATACCAAATTGTCTAACATAGTAACCTATAAAAGTAAAAGTCCATTTTCCTACAATTTGTTTAATTTATGAAATCTATTATGCACTTGTTGAAATCTAAAGTTATTATTTAGGTATGAATGTAATGATTGAGTGAAATATGTAATGATGTACGATGGTTCTAGCATGAATGAATGCATGAAAACATGTTGTTGGTATAACTGAGGAGAAATATATAACTTGTTACATGTGTTTTTATATGATCAGTTATTCAGAATATTTGAAAGACAACTAGGATATATTATGTGCTAGAATTACGTAAGAAAAAAAATCATAGACGTATATGTTATGATATTGAGAAGATTTATTATGAACGTAATTATGTGATATGGATCTATACTTTATGAACATGGTTTAAATTTTATTTGATGTTGAAACATATTTGAACCTCTAAGGTATTGGCATGATATAAGTTGGTGTAGAAACTAGGTAGAAATAAGCGAGATATAACAATCCTTAAGTAAGTGCATGATTGTCTAAAAAAAAAGCATGATTGTGATGAACCTAAATTGCAATTTTCATGTATGTTATACAAATGTGCATAAGGATGTGTATGATTGTACTTTAGTTACGACAGAGAACCGATGATTCAAAGACAATTGTATAACATGTACAATCATCTATGACGTGTGGGATGAGTCATAGTGAATGACAATGCCAAAAGATGTTCAATCATTCACGAGAGTGAAAGGATGAATATACCCTAGTTTAATGTATGACCATGAGGGAGAAGTAAGTTTTCATTCAAGATAAAAGTATGTACAATGTATAGAGGACATGCACAATCGTGATTAAGGTCACAACTAAACATGGATGTGAATGAGAAATTCGTGCATTAAAAGAAAGGGATGCACTTCCATTCACACAAGGTGTATGATCATGCATAAGAACAAAGGTTGAATGGACATTTATAGTAATGTGCATCCATTCGTAGTGATGTTTTGATAGTTTACAAGGACATATATGGTTCTTCAATAGGTTAAATCGTTAGCAAAAGATAGAAGAATAATCACCTTTTTGAACTCACCTCTCAACACATTTTGTAGTCTTTTAATGTAGTTACTCAATTTCATGCTACCTTTTCTTCATTGTAACCTTGGCATTATCGTAGTAGTGATTCACTAGTTTCCTATATTAAGACTTTAATTTCTCATAGATAATTTGGACTTTTAAAAATGATTTTTTTATTGTCTTTCCTATTAGTTTGGAAAACATTTTGCTTTATCTTCTAATAAAAGTAATTTACTTTCAAGTGCTCCTTTTAATTTAATTCATTTTGATGTTTGGGGACCTACTCCCATGCCATTACTCATGGTTTTTAATATTATGTTAAGTTAATTTGTGATTTTTCATCTTATTGTTGGATATATTTATTTACCTCTTATTCTAGATTAGTTGGTATAAATTCAAAGTTTACCCAAATGATACACACTCAATATTTCACGATTAAGTTTTGTTTTTCGTTTTGACAATGCTAATGAGTATACATGGGCATTTGCAAATATATAAAACTTGTGGAACTCTTCCTCATAGTGATGCCTAAATACATCTTAATAAAATTGGTCGAGCTAAGTGAAAATATTGTCACTTGTTAGATAGTATATTCATATGTTACTCCTCTTGGCTAAACTTCTTAAAAAATTTTAAGGAGAAGTCGTTTACACATCCATTTGTACTATTAAAAGAGTCCTTTTCACATGTGAATCAAGATCAAACTCCTTATGAACACCTCTTTGAACATCCCCCAGTTGCTTCGACATAAAGAATACCATTGTTGTAATTTCATCTCTTATCATGTCACCTTTTGGGAAAACAAGAAATTTTCCAAGTTATCTTCTTTAGTTTTGACCCTAAAGATTCTAATATATATATATATATATATATATATATAGAGAGAGAGAGAGAGAGAGAGAGAGAGAGGGAGAGAGATTACATATCTTATTGTTCATTTGTTCTTTGATGATAGTTTATAAGATTTGATAAACTTTGCGCATGATATTTCCAATGTTATTACACTACTTAACGCTTGTTCACCTCTATGTAAGCCCATTTTCTCACTTGACTTTCCAAGTAAGTCTCTTTCATCTCATTCTTCATCTAATTCACTATATCACAGTTCATATGTCTTTCCTCTTCAGAAATGTCATAAGTCTTCTTACCTTAATGCTTACTGTGTTGATTTACCTTGTTCTTTTGTTTTTTTTTCTTTATAAGAGCCTCACAAATTAGCCCTTTATAATAGGAAGATATGATTAAGGAACTTAATGCTCCTTATAAATCTCGTGTTTGAGAGTTAGTGGATTTTCCTTTTAGTAAAACATTAGTGAAATGCAACTAGGTCAAAAAGTAAGACTCATTTTGATGGTTTAGTTGAGCGTTCAAAAGCACGTTTGGTTACTAGAGGATTTACTAAAAAATATGATGTTAATTATGAGAAGATATTTGCTCTTGTTGCTTAAAGCACTACTTTTCACTTGCTTATAGTTGTAGCTGTTGTTTGCAATGGCCATTATTTCATATGGATGTTAAAATGGCTTTTCTTAATGGTGATTTAAAAGAAGTCTACATGAATCCTTTTCTTAGTAATGAACTCTTTCCTAGTAAAGTCTATCATCTTTTAAAAACTATCTATGGTTTGAAACAAACACCATAAAGTTATTTGAAAAGTTCAACAATACTATTGCATAGTTTGGCTTTATTTTATGTCTTTATGTCTATAGCCTCTTTATGAAATAGATTGATTAAGGTGTCTTCTTTCTTCTTCTTTATGTTGATGACATGGGGATAATACTCCATATCTCACTGACGTTAAATATTTTCTTAATGCTTATTTGAAATCAAGGAGTCGGGCCTTCTCAATTACTTCTTAGGACGAGTTATGTTTTGTTTAGATATTCTCTCTCATGCTCTTACGTTAGATGATGATATGGTTTTACTCCACTGGATTAAGACATCTAACTTCAAAAACTAGATGGGAAATCTTTTCATGATCTCACTTTCTATTGTCAACTCATTAATAATGTAGTCTATTTGATAGTCACTTGACTTGACCTCTCTTTTATTGTCAAACTGGTCGATTAGTTCATGGCTGCTTTCACACACTACCTAATATTTTGGTGTGCTTTGGATTATTCATTTTGTTCAAGGTAAAATATGTTAAGGCCTTTGGTTTTTAGTTCATTCTTCTCTTCATTTACATGCTTATTTAGATGTTGATTAAGTTGTAGATTATATTCCACCACTGGTTATTATATTTTCCTTGGAGATTTATTGATTTCCCACTGTAGTAGGAAGCAACATATTATTTCACGCTCTAGTTTGAATCAAAGCACATGATCCTTCCTGTCACTTCTTTTTAACTCATATGGTTGCAATGGCTTTTTGAGGCTCTTGGAGTTTCACATGATGATAGTATTCTACTTCAATGGGACATCAAGAGTGCCATAAATATTGCACGCAATGATGTCTTTTATGAGTGGACCAAACACATTAAAGTTAATTGTCACTTTGCTTATGATAATATTAAAAAAAGGGACATATTAGGTTGCAAATATTTTTACAAAAACTTTTCAACTTACACAGTTTCTTTACCTTGTCTCCAAAGTCAATCTGGCCTCACACTACCATTTTGAGTTTGAGAGTGTTATTGAGTTATAACTATTAATTTATCGATTAAATTTCCTTATATACTCTAGTTGATTTAATTTCTTTGTATACATCATTTAATTTCCTTATATAAATTATACTTTGGTGGAACACATTATCCAATTAACTGCTTTGTTTTTAATGAGTTTTTGGCAAATGACAATTTGATTGAGCTTTTTTTTTTAAGTTAACTTAAACCTTACCTGAATTAGTCCCTTTTGACCATCTTTGATCATCTTAGAACCATCAACCTTAAATGAAAATCTATGTTCATAATTAGAGTATCAGGCAAGATAAAAAATTTGATCTTAATATAAAGTTTAATATAAACAAATATTGTTTGGGAAATCTTTTTCAAACTATTTCTTAAAGACGAAGTAGATTGAACTTTGCAACAACCACAACATTTTGAGCTGTTGAACCTTTGACAATTCAGTGATAGATTGATGGGACGTTCCACCAGTCCAATAACTATAACATAGCTCCACCACCGAATTAATTGGGTCCGTTGATTGACCCAATTTGCACTTACTGGTCCTTGGTTCGTTGGCAAGAAAAGGCAAGTGCCGTATTTGTTGAAAACAAAATGGCGACCTTTCGCCATCCCTCTTTGAATTCATCTATTCTTTTCCACTGAGGCATCTTGCTGTTATTAGTCTTCTGTAAATTTTAACGATATTTGCGTAAATGACTGTATTACCCTTGCACAACCACCTCAACCTGTTTCCAAACAACTCCATGGCCATTCCAAGAAAATGAAAAGTCAAGTTGGATGGTCCCAAGATATATCATTGTTTCGTCACGGCCAAACAATGAGAAAGAGAACATAACAGAGAAAGGTGAAAAAATAGTGAGACAAGCAAAATTGTTATTCTTTTTTTTTTTTTTAAGTATAAAAAAATTGTTATTTTTTTATAATTAACAAATTATAAAAAATTTAAAGTGATAATATATTATTGACCGAATAACATATTATCACTTAAGGTTTCGTTTAATAACAAGTTATTACCTGTAAAATTTTTAAAACCCAAGTACCCACGTTTTTATTGTAAAAAAACTAAAATATCTTTTATAATATTAATATTAAA